>JAENRT010000098.1:584163-660653 GCA_032173475.1 Amanita phalloides
TGTGCATTTTACTGAAGACAGTATACATACATGCAGAGTTAACAAAAGCCTGCATTTGAACGTGTGCAGAATGAGATGGCTGATGCAGCGGAAAATGAGGCCTCGTAGTTTTCGGACACGTGATGGTCTGGAAAGAGTATCTTTCACATGATACGAGTGATACATACGTATGGTCAAGTGCATTCGTCCTTTCAGTAGAGTTTATCCAATGAAAATGAAAATGCCAATAGCAAGCAATGATAAACCTACAGCAGTTGATAAAAAACACCTGGGGTACACCTTCTCGTCCCGTGGCTAACCTAGGCCTGAAAATTAAGAATTATTTCCGATCGCAAATTTGACCACTTGTGGAAGCGTGCACGAGTAAATGGATGGTTTAGATATACGAGAGGGAAAAGATCAGCGGGATTAGTAATTAGTTTGTACAAGCTGTGGGAAAACGCACACCACATATTCCCGCCAATGGGCAAGAAGGGCGCGGCCAGTGACAAGAAGACGACAGAAAAGAAGGAGGATAAGAAGAGCAAGAGCGAAGGAGATGATAAGCAATCCAAGGCATGCTCAATTGTAGGGGTGCAGGACGGCAAATGTTCATTTACATTGAACTCTAGGGCAAAAGCCTGAAAGCAGCAACAGCTGTCAACGTACGGCACATCCTATGCGAAAAGCACTCTAAGGCTACAGAAGCACTACAGAAGATTCAAGTACGCATGCGTTCATTTATCTCCCTGCTTGGCACTGTACTCATACCTCGGTTAGGAAGGCCAAGCATTCAACAAGGTTGCACAAGAGTACTCTGAAGATAAAGCCAAAGGTCAACATTCTCTTCCTTGTGTTATTTATTCTCGATGAACTTGGAGCGCCGTCTCAGCTGGTGGAAGCCTTGGCTGGATGACACGTGGAAGCATGGTTGGCGCATTCCAGGACGCTGCATTTGCACTCACGCCTTCACCGTTGACAACCTATCCTAATCGCCCCGCTGGTAAAGACGAATTTCGGATACACGTTATCATGGTGGAGGCCAGGCGCTAAAAATGTCTATCACCCTTGATATTGGCCTGTGTGCTACTGAGTAGGATGTATTGACGACGCTGGTCATTCCATATATTGAATACATGTACTAGCCCACGATCATACAATTCCTCACTCTTCTACCAAGTTCCACTCACAGCCAGGACACTGGAGATCACATTCTTCCAGTAATTCGGACGGTCGAGTTTCGATGGAGATGCATGCGCCAACGTTCAAATACCCAGCTAGCCAGCTGGCTTCCCGCTGGGCAACTTTTTGTGAACTTGATGAAGTACTTGCGCTCCATGAGGGTGAGAAATTCAAAGTGCTTCATTGCACTCTTGCGGATCTTCTGTGATTTAAAATCGACTCGACAGATGTCACTGTCGTACACTAGCAGCCCAGAGTCAGAGTCCTGGACCCTAGTAGGCTCACACCTTGTGATTAAGGTCACTTTGTGCGAAATTGAATCCGGCTGATTATCTGCAGATGTGAACAATGTGATAAGCATGTCTACATCATGGAGCTCCATCAAGGCTGACTTGATTTCCTCGTTGAATTTGATTGGTGTCTGAATTGAGTCTAGAATGTCACGAGGACAAGGACCAACGTCATACATCAGGGAAGTAGCGATTTCGGCTTTGGCCACTTTGGCCACTTTGTAAAGTGGTAAAAGCCGAAAAAGCGTCCGAAGGTGACCAGGACTTCAAAAGAAAGGTCAGTTTCTTTTAAAGTGGGTTTTCGAGCTTTTAAAGTAGGTCAGAAGACTTTTGGTAACTTTGAAAGTTCCCAATGTTGTCACACCAACTTTGACAGTAATTGTGTAATTGCATTTGGATCATATTCTAATACACTTGTGAATGCAACACAATGAAATAATCACTTGTAGCAAAGCAAGCTGCAAGCCTGGTGGAAATGTGTAAAGGAGGACATTGTGCAAGTAAAGAGTAGCAAGGAGCCAGGGTGTGCAAACTGAAGAGAAGCGATACTGAGCATGGCAGAATAAACTTCAATAAAGCCATCCAAAGCACCATGGAGCATGACCCAAAAAAGAAGCAAAGCTGAACATGCAAGAGGAAGCTATGCATAGAGAAGCTGGTGTCAAAGGGCAGAAGGGATGCCTGAGCATGTGAGAGTGGAATAGAGCTGTCTGTAGAAAAGCCAGCTGCAGATAGTGTTGTCAACAGCTCGGCTAATAGCCATTAGCCAGTTTAGCTGAGCTGGTTTTTAGCCAAGCCATAGTCTATTTTTGGCTATGGCTATAATTAGCTAAGCTATAGCCAAATAGCTGCTACACACCAGCTATAGCCACTTTTCTGTAGCACTTCTCCCTCACCATGCTCACTGCCCTCTCCCCACTCTAATTGCCCTCACCACACTTGCCATACCTCACCACTGCCTCAAGAAGGTGGAGAGCACTGGCTGCATGATGGAAGCCAGGGTAGGGTCTTGGCACAAGGTGAGTAAAGATTTGATCATATCTCAGTCATTTATTGATGGATTCCCTTCAATGTAGGCTCATTTGAAAGCTCCATCCAAGCCCATTCTCGACGTGTTAACCATTTTGCACCATGTGCACTTGATCCTGCCCATCGAGATAAAGTTGAGTCACACCATATGTTCTCTTTATCATATCTCCCCCATTTCTTGACAGTTTTGCTTCAATCTAGCACCATTTAAAAAGATTTTGGCCCTCTTTCTTGTCACATGACCACTTGATGCAGCAACACTTTTGTTCTCTTTGTCATTTACCAATCCTTCATCATGTTTTTATTTTACATGCATGTGGGGTCATATCTACTCATTTTGTGTCAATTTCACTCCATTATGTCGCTTTTTGAACCATCTTCTCTACACATGAGATTAATGCATTGCAAGCACTTTTGCCAGGATGGAGCCATGAAACATAATGATACCTAGCCTATTTTATCACAGTCCACTCATAGCTTGAAAATTCCCATGAAAAACAACTTTTTATCCATGTGCATTTGATAGAAATTACATGCAAACTGCCCAGGGCCTACATGACTGAAGAACAGAAAAAACCAGTACCTGAGTATACAGATTTGTGAATAACAAGATGTTGAATGTGCAGTGCATAAAGTGGTCACCACATCAAAGAAGAGAGTGGAAGGCACTTCTAAACGACGCAGGATAGAAGTAAAACCATTGCAAAATGGATGAGATATGACAAAAATGATTTTGGTAAAAAGATTAATAAATAACAAAAGAACGAAAAAACGCCGCATCAAATGGCCAATGTGACGAGAAAGAGGGCCAAAATCTCTTCTAAATGGTGCTAGATTAGAGCAAAACTGTCAAGAAATGGGGGAGATATAATAAAAAGCATATGGTGTGACTCAACTTTATCTTGACAGGCAGAATCAAGTGTGCACGGTGCCAAATGGTTAACACGTCAAGAAGGAGCTTGGATGGAGCTTTCAAATGAGCCTACATTGAAGGAAATCCATCAAGAAATGACTGAGATATGATCAAATCTTGTATCCAAGACCCTACCCTGGCTTCCAGTTGTGAGTGAAACTAAGATCAGAGCTGAGCCAGTGGCAACACTAGGTGGGGGCCAGGTCAAAGGTGAGGGTGCCAGGCAAGGGCACAGCCAAAGGAGAGTGTGATGAGGTTTTGGCCTATAAATCCAGCTATATAGCCAGTTTATAGCCAGTTTTTGGCTATGGCTAATGTAGCCATAGCTGAAAACCAGCTATAGTTGCTTAGCTTAGCTAAGCCTAGCTTTGACATCACTAGCTGCAGACTAAAAGCTTCTGAATACCATCAGGAGACCCATGTTGGTTTCTCTCATTCTCTGATAGATTGGTGTAGTTGGGGTTTGATATGCTAATAGAAAGTCAGTGTTGCATGGAGTAGAGTGGATGGACTTACAGCAAACATAATTCCTCTTCAGACCATGGATTCATCACCCACTGCACAGCTCTTGCTTGCTTCATCCATTCCTTGTACATTGCTCTCTTTGGGGGGCATGTAACAAGGACAAAGAGTGTCCCATGAGCTAACAGGGACTCATCAGGATGTTTGGGGGTGTCAAAAATTGACCATGTTTGTTTGCTCCATGGAATTGGACAAAAGTAAGTGATCACCTATGATTGACTGTATGGGACAAAAATATTTGTTTTTGTCCTATGGACTGATGTGCATCAGTGTGCATCAGTTTTGCATCAGTGCACATCAGTGCATGAGGGTGGCATGGGGCTTAGGGCAGGATCACTACCATCAACAGCATATCACCCACAGACAGACGGACAAACGGAGAGAGTCAATCAGGAAGTAAAAGCATTCCTGTCTATGTTTGTCAACAATCGTCAGGACAATTGGAGTGATTGGTTGGCAGTTGCTCAGTTCTGTCACAATGACAGAGTACATTCATCCACTGGATTTACACCGTTCTTCATGAACTATGGACGGCATCCAAACAAAGGTCTAAACCCCACATACCAACCCAAGGTGATAGCGGTTGAAGAGTTAGCACAGGAAGTGAAAAAAGTACATGAAAAAGCAAGCCAATCTCTGGAAAAGGCAGCCGATACTATGAAACGACAATATGATAAAACCCGTCAGGCGTCGTGAGAGTATAAGCCAGGGGATAAGGTGTATCTCAGTACAGAGAACCTTCCTATGCTATGCGTAACTAAGAAGCTGGATGGCAAGTTTGTGGGACCACTGGAGGTGATAGGGAAAGTCGGAGCAGCAGCGTACCGTTTAAAAATCCCCAAGTCATGGAGGATATATAACGTGTTCAATGAGGTTTTGCTAAAACTGTACAAAGAACCTGTGTTCCCTAGGCAGAAGGAGAAAGCAGCAGCTTGTAAGGAAGCTCAGATGGTGGAGGAGTCAAAAGATGAAGAATACGAGGTGGAGGAAATCTTAGACAGTCATGTCAGCAGCCGAGGAGGAGGAAAATTGGAATACTTGATCAAATGGCGAAATTATCCGCGAGAGGAGTCATCTTGGGAACCAGCGCTCAATGTTACCAATGCAGCGCAAAAAGTTAAAAAGTTCCACAAGGAAAATCCTTCAGCACCAAGGATGATTCAGAAGCGAGAAATGAAGTTTCATTGCTATACAAATTATACAAAGCCACAGGTCTCCAAATCACTCTTTGGTTGGGAAGACGGCAAATTTGAAAGGGAATATTTGGAGAAATTGGAGAGAAACTGGAAGAGGTGGAAGGGAGACCGACGACCCATTTATGAGGAAGTCGACAGGAATGGGACATTCTCAAGAAAGAGGAAAATCCCAACAGTGCAACC
Organism: Amanita phalloides; assembly: GCA_032173475.1. Lineage (NCBI taxonomy): Eukaryota > Fungi > Basidiomycota > Agaricomycetes > Agaricales > Amanitaceae > Amanita > Amanita phalloides. The sequence continues at coordinate 589,458 of JAENRT010000098.1, forward strand.
GAAAAAACAAACGGTGGCACCACAACATAACAGACCAAGAAGGTCTGTACCCTCTATAAAAGGAAAAGAGAGGGAAATACCACAGGAACAGATGAAACCCGAGGAACCGACAACTGGAATGATGGATGCATCATTGTTCAATGATGAACCACTCCCGGAAGGACGCGAGGGCGCGATAATCGAAGTAGACGAACCTCAGAATGAAGAAACATTGGAGGAGTCTGACGACGACAAATCGGATTGTGATACAGTCATGGCATACGAAGACTGTCACATGGAAATGGGGGAGGAGGAAGCATGAAGATGAAGACCTGGTGTCTCTGGACTTTTTCAGTAGTTTTAGGACGGTCATGGTATAGGCTTCAGGGAGGCCTATGGGACGAGATCACGGATCAAGCAAAACCAAGACGAGTGCATTCATGAGGACATGAATCTTAAGGGGGGGGTGATGTTACGAACCAACCCCTGAGTTCGACGTTTTGACGCATTCGACGCCTTATCTGGTGTATCTCATTTATTATCTATAACGCAAGGCGTAGGGCGTATACTCACCAACGATGGCAGGAATACAGCTGCCTTATCAAGTTGTACAGAGGAGGAGGGACAGAGCATTGGCAAAGCCACCACAGTCGAGCTGACGTATAGGCCAGAGTGGGAAGACAATCGCAACCCAAGGATAGTGGCCGGAAGAGCCGACGTATAGGCCTAGCGGATCTATCAAGGGCAATAGTCAAAGGCGATAGTAGACGACAAGGATCACTTAGCATGAAGGGTGTTATGATAACACCATTGGATCTCTTAAGGTGTAGAGGCAGCTAGGATGAAGACTCGCATACACAAAGGTGAAGGTTGACAGTAAGACTCTATTGGAGTTGGATCATGGACTTGGACAACAGGATCAAGGCTCGATACAGATTCGATCTTATCTAAAGGTCTTATCTTATCTTATCGTTATCACATCAGGATGGAAATCCTTATCGGGTTATCAAAGATCTTATCAGGATCTTATCTTGGAGATTACATAAGCGGACCATGAGTCGGACATGAGGATGAGTGTGAGGAGGCAGAGGGGCAGAGGCACAGCAGTGCACAGTAGGGAATGAGGGAGATGGCAGGTGGTAGTTGGGTTAGGATTCTCTAAGAGGGGTATATAAAGAGGTCTGGTAAGTAGGTAGCTACTCTAAGACTTGAGATAGTTTGTCTTGCTCAGACAACTACCATTGTTCTTGAAATCCATTCATTGCTTTGTTCTTGTTCTCTTTGCTCACTTACCAGCGAGCTTGAGTGTTGTGTTTAGTCTGAGTGTAGCTCCTAACAGTAACATGATTAACATATTAACATCATGTTATACATATTGATATAACTCACAGTATGATTGACTGTGTGGGACCAGAAAATTCCCTTTAAGAAGATTTCAAGTGTTTTCAAGTGTCAGGTGGTGCACCACAGTGAAAACAAGTGTCATGTCTACATGCCTGCACAGTTCATATGGTTTGTTATGAGAGTGTATGCAGCAGTAAGTGGTGGTCCTCACATGAGGATTACCTACATACCAGACACTGATCTGACCACTATGGTGGTCAATCAAATTGTTGCACTCCTCACCAGGGCTGACAAGCTCTTATTCAGTCTACCTCCCAGCTCCAACTCTGGTGGCAGGGCAGGGAAGTGGGCAAGCAGGTTGTAGATGGGGGAAGCAGTGAGCAGGGTTGAAGAGGAAGGGGAGGGGGAGGGGGAGGGGGAGGGGGGAGGCAAGGCAGGGAGGTAGTGAGCAGGTTGTAGACAAGGGAGGCAGAGGCAGCAAGCAGGGCAGGAGGGAGGGAGCAACTTGAAGGTGGGAAATATATTGGCAGTAACCAAAATAATAACAATCTTGGCTGAAATTTCAGCTTGTGATACATATGAGTGTGGCTGACATCTATGAAAGGTTGCAGAGAATCCTTAACACTAGAGATAACTACTAACAGAGGACTAGTATGGCCATGCCATGCTACAACACTTACAATATTGCTGTGTGTACAATCACCAAAAACTGAGTTTGCTGATGTCTACAGGTAGAACTATCATGTATGTGTGTCAGAGTGATTTTAACAGATGAACCTTGAGAAAAAGCAATAATAAAGTAATGCAAAGCCCAAACCCTGCCAGTTGTCACCTGAGATCAGCAGCACTAACACTCGCCCCGTCCTGATCAACCGTATCAAAAGTGGCCGTGCTTACTGAATGATCTTTAACAATCTATGTATCAGATGAATCGTCAGTTCTCAACCATTTAGACAAGGCAACATGCGAACTCACGCCTCCTATCCTCCTCGAATAATCCACGTAATCCCTCAAGCTCGCCCCTTCGATGTTCGGACTGGACCCATTCCGACCAGGACTGAGGAAACACGGATCGAGCAGCTTATCGCGAACAACGCTCCTGCGTGTATCGAGTGACTTGTCTTCATTTTCGTCCTCTTCCGCACCACGTCCATGTGCCTGATCTACACGTTCGCCCGAAGAATCCGCCGAACGAAGGTGAAGGTGCATCTCGTGGTTGGCCAGCATTACGGATGGGGGCGGTTTCAGTTCATATCCTGGTCCATCTTGCATCTGCTGCTGATAATGACCAATCGCGTGCTCCAACACCGTTTGCCTCTGCTGAGGCCTCATAATAGCGCCGTAATCGTAACCCGGCCTAGTCGTCACCACGCCGCCGCCATTCGTACCCCCTCCCACAGCAGCGGCAGCGGCCAAAGCAGACGCCAGTGCGGAAGCACGTCCGGAATCATTGGAGGTCCTCCGAGTGGATGAGGACAACGTCCGAAACCGGCCCAGGACATCTGTGATACTCTTTCTTCTTGATGATGTCGATGCAACTCTCGTGGTCGCCCATGTGTCATCTCCGGTCCCGCTGCTAGAGGCAAACCCTGATCCCTGCTCCAGTACAGGTCCTGATCCGGTTGTATCATAGGCAGAAACCACCGTCGGCGCACCAGACAAGTCGTCACCTTCGCTCGTTCGGGGCGTAACGAGTCCCCCAATGCCGATAACACTGGTACGGCGCCCCACTGCCCCACCGCTGATCCTCTTTCCTTCATCTCTGACTTGTGGACCATCGTTAGGCCAACCCTCCCATCCCAATCCCATCCACGTTCCCGTGTGCGAACCGAAACACGCAGCAGGCGGAAGCTCCACACCCACGTCACCCAGGTTACCTAGATTCTTCACACCCACTCCACCGGCAGCACCAGGATACCCGCATGCCACGTACTGCACAACAGCCGGCATAGTGCTCGTCCCGGAATCCGCCAGGGGAAGCGGAATCCCAGAACCGGGTGGCAGCAACGCGCTTTCCATGCCCGTTCCACGCACTTGCAGTTGTGGCTGTGCATGGGTGTGCCCGTGCCCGCTGCTCGCATGTCCCCAACTCTGGCTGTGCCCATGACTGCTATTCCTCTTCCACTCTCCGCTCTCGGCTGGCGTAGGCAACACGACTCCTCCGCCTTCAGCACCATGCATATCCACACACGGGCCTTGGCCATATGGGTATCCAATCCCACCGATCACACCACCCCCGTACTCGGCGCGACCCGGCCCTTCATTAACTTCCTCGGGCAATGAGGGTCTCCAACTCACTTCATCGTCTTCGATACCATCCTCTGCGTCGTCAGGCGTACGGTTTCCCAATATTCGCGTAGTTGAATTCACCCGGCCTGGAGCTCCACCTGCTCCCAACCCTGCACGACTTCTACTCCGAGGCGTTTGCGTGAATATGGGTCCAGCAGGGATGGGAGACAAGTGTTTTCTCCCACACACGCCACCGAGCCATCCAGCACCGGTGTTTCCAAATCCCTTTTGATTTCTGTGTCGTTGATACCGTCTCTGCCGCCCGTAGAGTTGTCCGTCTCTACTATTCCGATACCGCGTACATGAAAAAAAGACGGCAAAAACGGAGAGGATGACGCCCAGCGTGGCCGATACCGCCACACCAATGATGGCACCTGTATTGTGGCTGAACCTAGTCTTGCATTAGCCAAAAATACATATGTATGGAATAAGAATAAAACGTACCTACTCCCCAACACTGGATCACTCGTGCTCAATACCCTACTCTCCACGACCGTCGTCCGCCCCCCTCGTAAGGTAGACGTGATCACTTGAATGGTCGTGACAGTTGACGTGGGTCTGGCGGAAGGTGCCAGGCCCGCCGTATTCGGAACGGTATACGTAGATGTCATGCTGACGTTGGTAACGCTAGGGATCGGGCCAGGGTTGGAGGTGGTAGTGAAGAATGTTGTCGTTGAAGATGATAGTCTTGAGGAGGTAAGTGAGGTTGATGAGGTCAGAGATGAGTGGGATGTAGACGTGGTAGTGGATGGCCCAGAGCCTGAGGTGGTTGTAGAGGTGTCCGTTGAGCTGGATGGGGGCGGAGAGAGAACCAATGGGCTGCTGCACATGAGCTTTGGTGAAGTCTACGAGGAAAAACGACGCACGGTGTAACCGTTGTGATAGGCATCGTTAAGGTAGCCTGCGAAGTCGTTATGGTTGTCGTTGGCATTGCTTCAGACGGCAAGACAGGAAAGAAGGAAGACAAAATTGACGGAGATGAATCGTTTATGGAGATGACAAGTGATGGAAAAGTTAACGAAGCAGTGGTTATAGCGCCTTGAAACTCTAGAGGATGTCTTGTCGTTGATGTGGATGGAGTCAAGCCATCACTCGTTGTCACCTGGCGACTGGAGTATTTAGATGAAGCGATGCTAGGCGAGGATAATATCGAAGCCGTCGAAGCCGGATCAAATGCCAATGATGTCAATGATGACACAGATGCGGCATATGTCGAAGCACCAGGCAGGGCCAACAGCAAACCTGGGACAATTCGTAAAAATAAATACAACTCCACTCGCGAATAACAAACCTAGACTAATTGGAGTTCTCAGTGAGGAAGGCGACAAGATGGTCGCACCGGCCCCTGTGGATATTGCAGAAGCTTTTACACTTCGATAAATGAGGCATGGTTAGTACGTACAACTGGGCCACTGCATAAGGACTCACGGGGAGCGTGTGTGTGAGTGAACATTCGCGTGGAGAGGCACTCCGATTGACAGGTCTTGTGGATTTGGATATCGGGACAGCAAGAAAGAGGGTGTCTGGCGAGTGGACGTGACAAGAGGGTGCTCCGGTATTGGAAATGAGATAGTGTGAGATGTGTCTTTTTGTCTCTGCTGTGAGACCACATGAACAATGTACCCTAGAGACATGCTTATCGTTAATACTGCATCAGGTTGGGAATGCCAGAGCTGGCGATATTGGTGAGAGGAAGGGTGGAAACGCACCAGGCGGTTGGGATAATCGAAGCGAAAAGAGAAAGTCATATACAAGGTTGAGTTTCGTTGATGCCACGCTACAAGCTTCACGTCATTCTCCACAGGGGTGTGTGATGCGGCCTGTGCCTGTCAGCATTGACTTGCTCACCTGCAGGCGCCGCAGCAGACAGCTTGCAGCAGCTACTAGATCGCACCAACGTGCTTCAACTGATCACCCCGCGTTCTTGGCTGTTTTGGCCCATAGCTGTAGGACGCTTACGGGTCTCTGAACTAACCTTCTAGAGTTGCAATTGGGTACATGTCATGATCAAATCATTCCCACCCAGAATCTGACACAGTAATCGACTAGTCTGTTCTTCATGCTGCAGCACCTCCCCTTGACAACGTGAATAGTGTTGCACTTTTCGATTCCGAGTCTGACATTAGAATTTAACTCATTTGCGCTCATGGCATTCATTTGGTTCTCCGGCGCTTGTCGGGTGGACGGCCCGGCCATGCCCTTTTTGTTTTTATTGCCGTCAATACATATCGCCTCGTTGCAGCCATGAGTCGTCTACTTAGCATTAACATCATGACAGTTCTAGAAAAAGTCGGCGGAAAAGGAGGCGCACGTCCGTTCTAGGGAGAAGATAAACGGACTTAGGTACATAGAATCGTTGTTATTTAATTAATAACACTCTAATTCAAGTTACAACTTACACTTTAGTTTGACAATCTCACAGGCTTGCAGGAACCGCCGTATGCGTAAGGGCCCAATCAATCAGATGTACTTTCCATTTACCCTTTTCTTTCCAATGTACATTGACTTCCAGAGGGTCGGTCCTGTACTAGACCTACATAGTCGTATATGTCAGCTCTGTCCTTGACTGCGACCCTTCTCTTGAATCTTGAGTTATTAATATGATGTTAGTTGTTACTAACAACTGAGTTGTTCACAGAACCCCCTAATTGGCGTGTGCTAATGAGAAAATTAGGTGACGTGGTTAACTGTGGTGGTTTCAAAAGTACTGATTACTCGCTTCCCAAGTTCAACAACCCATTCATTGTCCTTGTTTCCAGAGGGAAGATAAATGACTAATTATCTGTCAAAGCTATATAGTTGTCAAATTGAGCGTGATCCAATGGATGTGACATGATGACATCTGATCATGATCTCCATGGTCAATTCACGACCCTCTCTTTGTCGGTCCTGATGCACGATGAGTATGTATAAACTCGGTGGTAATTAAACAGTCTGATTCTCATTCAACACCAATAACTATTTCGTAATGCTTCATCTTTATGTTCCATGGATTTCACTTGAATGTGGAGTACGGGTCCAGATATGACATTTCTAGCCTCTCTCCGTGTTTCCACCAATTTAACGATGTCGTCAACGTTGCAAGAAGAGTCGAATAGTTCTAATGATTCAAGATGTCGTCCCAACCGTCTGCTTGCTAAACCACGAAGACTCTCGTCATCAAAGACGGCATGCTGAGGAAGGCATAAATGGTGTAATGATGGGGCATCGTTTAGGATAGAGATAATGGGTGGAGGGCATTTAATGTGGGTGATATCGAGCTCGTGCAATTGGTGAAAATTAAACTGGTTTCGAAAAACTGTGTGAACATTGTCTGTCCATTCCCCTCCTCGTATTTCGAGGGTCCTAAGACTTGGGAGCACTAGAAGATAGGACGTTTCTCTAAGGAGATGGAGCCATTGCGTAACGACCAGTGTGAGTTTTCGCAGCGAAAAGAGAGTGACTGGTTCTGTCGACAACACCTCCGCAGTGTCACCAGGCCACACCTCGACTGAGCAGACTTCTAAAGACGTGCACAGCTGCAGTAATCTTATGAAGCGTGACAATTCAATTCCAATGTTGCCCAACTCTACATGCCGCAACTGGTGCCAAGGTAGAGCAAAGTATTCGAGGCTGAAGAAGTCATAATCATCGCCATCAAAATCCCCACAGATCCTGAAGGAGTGCAGAAGACGATAAATAAATTGCGGCAGATGTAAGGGCTTTCTCTTGAGATGGTGGCACATCTTTTTTGCAAGCCCGAGCCTCTCTACTTGAAGTGAAATGTCATTGGGCATGAAAATTAGCCCAAACACCTGGAAGTTGTTCATAACGAGTTCGACGTCTTTGAACTGGTAATGTGCCAATGGATCCCAGAGGACCTCCCTGAATAGCGGGCTAGCCAAGTGAGTACTGATCCCGGATGCGTCCACCGTTATTGAACCGCCAGTAATTCGTGGTAACCAGAGTTCACAGAAGGCGCGGAGATTGTTTTGTGGAGAGATGGTAATAGTAATGTGTGACCAAAGCGAACCTATATCAAGTGCTATCTGTCTCCATACAGAGCAAACATGAGACAGTACCACCTGAGGTGGTATATCGTCTCTGTAGTATGGGAAGCATATAGCGCGATCCTGTGCAACACAAGCGAAAATGCACCGAACGATGTCTTCAGGGAGCATCTTGTGCGGCGCGGTCGCTACCATGTGTCAATGTTGTGCCGCTTTCTCTCATATAGCTCAACAATTTCGGAATTGATACGATCCACTCCTACTTCTGTTTCTTCTAAGTGATAACGTATAACCCGAGCCTCCAGTTTGGAAAACTGCTCGTCATTTCTGAGGCCTATCTCATCTAGATAAGGAGAAACGTACGAGTGTGTTGTGCGAAAGAACAGTGGATAAACAAACCAAAATAATGAACAAGGCGTCGCGCATTATGCATCACAAGGGTGCAGATGTGCGTCGTTACCAACCTCCTTGATGGGGACAAGTTCAATTCTCATGTTACTGTCGTTGAACGCCAATAACCTATTTCGTAATTCATCATCCTCACGACCCATGTATATCATTTGGACGTGAAACAGAGGGCAGAGTCCATAACCGAGCTTTCTAGCCTCTCGACGGGACTCCACCATTTTGATAATGTCATCAACATTACAAGACAACTCGAATAGACGCAGTGATTCAAGATGCTGCCCTAACTGCCCGTTTGTTAAGCCGCAAAGACTCTCTTCGTCAAATATGACAGTCCAGGGAAGATACAGCCGGCGCAGGGATGGTGCATCTTTTAGGATAGAAATGAGGGGTGGAGGATTTTTGATACGGGTAATATCAAGGTCATGCAATCGTTCAAGGTTGAACTGATTTCGAAAGACCTCGTGACTTTCGTCCGTCCATGGTCCTCCCCGTACTTCGAGAATCCGAAGGTCTGGGAGTAGAAGACAGGATAAAGCACCGAGAGGAAGGGTTCGCGCGATGACCGTAAACTGTTGCAGGAAAACGAGATTGACTGGCTCTACAGGCATCACGTCCGCATCGCGTGCAGGACATACATCCGCTAAGCAGGCTTCCAGGGATGTGCATTGTTGCAGCAATTGCCTGAAGCTCGACAAATGTATTAGGATACCTCTCAGCTCCAAGCGTCGTAATTGGCTCCAAGGAAGAAGAAAATTCTCGGGGTCAAAATAACCATAATCTTCATTTTCCAATGACGCACGGAGCCTGAAAGAGTAGAGCAGACGAGAAATGAATTGCGGCGGACGCTCGACCTTTAATCTTCTTCCTTTTATCACCAACCCCACCCTCTCGACTCGTAGTGATACTTCGTCAGAGATTTGGTGAAGCTCCCGTAGCTGGGCGGTGTCCATGACGAATTCAATCTCCGTTAACTGAAAACGCAGTAACGGGTCCCAAAGGTCCTCTCGGCTGGTTACACAGCTGGGGTAGGGCAAGGTCAAATACACCGTTAAATGGCCAGTAATCCGTAGTGGCCATATTTCATGAAAGGCGCGAAGATTGTTCCGCGGAACGACGGTAACGCACGACCAAAGCGATCCCATATCGAGTGCTATCTGCCTCCATGCCGAGCAAACACGAGACAGTACCACCTGGGGTGGTACATCGTCGCGGTAGTATGTGAAGTGTATAGCGCGGTCCTGAGCAACGCAGGCGAAAATACATCGAATCATGTCTTCAGGAAGCTTCTTGTGTGGTGCCATTGCTACACTGTATCGACGGATTTCATCGTTTATTTGCCGCTTTCTCTCATATAGCTTGACAATCTCGGAATCAGTTCTACTTCGGCTTCTTCAGAGTGGTGCCGTATAATCTGAGTCTCCAATTTGGAAAACTGCTCATTGTTGCAGAGGCCTACTTTATCCAGCTGGAGCATCTATAATGTGCTGAATGCAGTGAAAACGACTAGCTGAAGACGTAGCGTACAAGTGTGTTCTATTGTATTTGAATTTTGTGGTGGATGCAGCAAGTAGACAAACAAACAAACGTAATTAACGCGTGGCAGACTCCGCCTTGGCCTTTGCCAGAGCCTCGAGTTCCCCAAGCGACCCACTCTTCAGACACATATTTCTGAAGATTCCGCCTTCTTTTTGCAACAAATTCCAAGGGGTATCGAATTCTGCAATCTTCAAAACAAAGTTAATTCAAAGTTTCATGCTCAGACAGAAATAATGCAGTTACCCGTCCTTTGTCCAGTACGATTAGTCGATCATAGTCGATCACCGTGCGCAGGCGATGCGCGACTAGAACCAAAATTAGGCATGACGATATACGAGAAAACCAAGGCGTGTACGTACCAGTTAGTAATAGTGATTGAGTGAATTGCTCGCGGATGGTTGCTTGAATCTTCGCGTCAGTGGCAAAGTCAATGCTACTGGTTGCTTCATCAAGGATAATGATGGAGCTCCTTCGAAGCAAAGCACGCGCCATGGCAACCAGCTGTCGCTGTCCTTGGGAGAAATTTGTTCCTCCCGGTGATACTCGAGTATCGAGTGTAATGGTAGTTCTGCTGTCAATTTCCGAGGGCGTCGTAGAAACAGAGAAACTAGAGGTGTCCTCGCTGATATCACCGGTTGGCGATACGGGTCGCGAGACCTGTCTAGATGAAATAACGGAAGATGGGCCTGATGACATGGGAGTTTGTCCCATCATCTGAACGCGGTGGAGGACGTCCAGACACTCGCTATCCTCATGCTCGCCTAAAACACATCAGAAGTCGTCCCTTGAGATGGAGATGGACTCACCGAAAGGATCTAGGTTGTCTCTTAGCGTTCCCGAGAACAGCGTAGCATCCTAATGACATTAGTACCACAACGTGCAAGAAGAGAATTATTTACTTGAGGAATAAACGTCTGCAGAGAAAATGTGAGTTTGCATATCACTCAATCAAAATAGTAACGCGAACAATTCTCGAGCGCAGGTCATGTAGTCCGATCGTTGATATATCAATTCCGTCAATGACAATGCGGCCGCTTGCAGGATCCACGAAACGAAGCAAGCTCATGGCCAATGTAGATTTTCCGCTCCCTTGAGGGTATCAGTACTGAAGCTAATAAAACCACATTCATCCGTACCTGTTCTGCCTAGTAATCCAACTCTTTCACCACCTTTGAGAGTGAATGATAAATCTTGAAGGACCGGCGATAGATCGGGTGCGTATTTCACAGAAAGCTTCTCAACTGAAATCAAAGGATCACGGTTCGATGATGGCCAGTAGGCAGGCACTCGATTCGACTCGATGATTGTAGGCGGTTCTTGCGGCAGATCGAGACTAGAAAAAAGTTGAGGACGTGACCCACTTGGCAATATATAGACTTACTATTCTATCACACGTTCGACAGAGCTTGGGTTGGATAGTCAGTAATGAACAAGAACATAACAACCATGCATACTTGAGGTCCAATTCAAGCGCTAGGCAGCACGATTAGAGAAACGTACAAGGATATTTAATCAGATCTTACCCGTCCAGAATCGACAAGCCCAGTAAACCGAGGTCGTGAATGTCATAGCGCTCGTGATACACACACCAGCCAAACCCGCTCCATTCGTCAGCGTCGCGACAGAGAATAGGGTAGTAATCAGGACGGAGAGCGCCCCGAGCACATCAAAGTTGAGTAATAACCATCTGTTCGTCATCCAGAACATGTACCACATCTGAATCAAAGTCACTTAAACGAGAACAGACCTCAGTCGATGATCACGAACGAACCTTGGTCGTAGTGTCAATCTTCGTATGCAGATTGTCCAGGAACCGCCGTTCCGCAGAAAACGCACGAACGGTGACAATGCCCTCGAGTAGTTCATTAAAGTGAGAGAAGATAGGAGACCGGGTGTTGGACTCCATCCGACGTAAATCACGGCCAGCGTTAAGGTAGCCAATGGCCAATTGACGGTACCCAAATCCAATGAATACGGCAGGAACAAGGAAGTGAGGGAATATGGCGCTATATGCCATTAGCCAATGATATGCCAGGATATCGAGCCTACGTACGCAACCGTCAAAATGGACGTGAAGAAGCTCGCAAGGGACGAGTTGACGGCTTGCAGTGAAGTTGCCAATGACATATCGATCGTTTCTATGTCCTAAAGCGTGGTCATCAGAAATATGTGTCAATATCAACTGCTCGCTCACTTTTCCGAACCTATTCAGCATACGGCCTGCATATACAGAAGCTTTAGCATATGTCAAGTCTGTTGAAATTGTGACAGACCTTGCGGTGTCGTGTCGTGGAATCTAAAGGTCGCCCGGACAACAGTCACAAGAAGTTGGCTGTTTCACAAAGTCAATACGTGATCAAATGATGTGGTTCTTGCACGAAACGTACCGGAACAGAACACGAGATGCTTTCAAAGCACCAGTGTACTGTGCAATTACTGAAAATATGCTGATAAGTGCACCACCTAGGCCAATCGCCGCATAAACCCCGACGTAAAACATAGGGTGCTGGACGGCGTCTGGCCAGTCGATCCCAAATGTCCCAGTAGTCCGATACGCCCAAGCGTCATGATTCGTTTGGTAATGGTAGGTCACATGCCCGTCCAGTGGAATTTCATGTTCCGGAGTTGCGAATGACTTGAACGAGAACCAATTAGTGGCTTCGACAGCACTGTGGGCTTCGCCCCAAATCTGGATCAAAGTTTGTTAGTCTGGAAGGATACAAAGTTAGGGGGAGGGGCGATCACCATAATCCAAATTTTCTCCGAAACACCTAGAAATTGGTTCACGAACACCAAGAAAGCGAGGAAAATCCAGATATAGTATGACCTATCGCATGTCAGAAGACAATTTGATCACGTTAACGATGGAAATATGACCCACGAAGCTTTCAGATAACTCTTATACACTGCCCACTTTACCCCACCTGTCTCTCTATGTTCATCCTTCACGAGCTTACGCGGCTTCTTGTCTCCATCATCCGATTTTTTCTCGTCGTCCGCGGTACCAGATTGGTCCATAGCTGCCACAATCTCCCGCGTTTGAACTTGAACCAAGCCGTCGGTGGCAATAGATTCCAAGACCCCATCCGTCTGGAGATCTTTGATAGTCCCTTGCGTATCGATTCTACCATCCAGCATCCTGACTAGGTAATGCGCGCCCGGAAGGACGAGGTCAACATGGTGAGTGACGAGGATCTGCGTCATCGCATAAAGATTTATCGCCATGGATATACAGATTGCAGAAAAAACGTACAACAGTGCGATTAGCCAACAGAGGTCCACACAACAATTTCTCGAACAAGAACCGCGCAGTGTGAGAGTCCTTGAATGATGGATTAATAATCTCAACTCGACGCTGGGGTGCATTCCGACTCACGACAGCGCTTAGGGGATCGTCCAATAGCACATACTTTGTCCGCGCATACACAGCTCGCGCAAGAGCAACCCTGTCCAATACGAACGTAAATTGGCGCGAGCGCGAACGTAACCAGAACAGAACACATACCTCGCTTTCTGGCCTCCGGACAAGCTCACACCCCTTGCAACTCGTCAACGAGCCGTCCTTGATATAACCCACTGATTCGACTCACCTCGCACCGATTTCCGTATCATCACCATCCTCAAGGACGTCCAAATCCGGTCCAAGCGCACAGCATTCCACAACCTGGTTATATCTCTCCTCTTCATACGGACTATCAAAGAGGATATTATCCTTGATCGATTGATGGCGCAACCACGGCGTCTGAGCCGCATACGATATCGCATGCATCAACCCGTGGTCGTCTACCTTGCTCAGATCCTTGGACATGATGACCCGTCCGCTCATCGTCGTCATCTCGCCGAGCAAGGCCATCTAGAACGTCCAAAATAAGACACGTCATCCACATCTTTGACACGACAGCCATACCAATAAGGCCGTTTTCCCTGATGCAGTCGGACCCGTAACAACGGTCAGCTTACTCTCAGGGAATCTGACGTCGATATCCCTCAACTCGAAGCGATACTCCTGCCCGTTGAACGACGTTTCAAGAGTAGTCGACCCGGATGCGATGCTCCTCGAGAGACTGACATCCTCGTGAGGCGATAGTACCGTCACGTCTCCTGTACTATCCGACGCCACTTTCCAGGTTTGATCAGCGGTCTCCTCAACTTCGTTCCATTTGAAGGACGCATTCTCGATTCCGAATCCCTCCTCGCCAGACGCTTCCCGAGGGGATGCCAATGTGGCCTTGAGAGACGAAACTTGCTCTGATACTTCGTCTTCGTCTAGGTAAACTGCAATCCGGTTGAGGGCTATTTCAGTCTATCATGAGAGAAATGATGAGCCAAGAACACGGCAGAGAATGAACCGTTTACCTGCAGTATCTGGACTATCCAAGTCGGAATCACGTTCAGAGGCGCCCTGACATCTCAATTAGACATAGCACTGGAAGAAGTTGGACGTGCTCATTTACCGGATCATGTTGAACAACGCAATCGACTGAGGATACGATGTCAACAATGGATGAGGCACGACAACGACCGATACGTACTGTGAAAGCCACGCTGATGGTGAGTTGGTTGCCTTGCCCGACGAACGCAAGGAATGACAAGATTGATACGAGAACCGGAGCGAGAGCCCACAGCAGAAAGAATAGGACAGTGTTAATTCGCGCTAACAAAGGTCTTAGCTTTCCGAACACAACGATTTGCAGATCCACGCATTACTCACATCTGCTTAACCAGGTCATCTCTACCTCCCTGGCGTCAAGCACCCTCTTGATCCACTTGTTTTCCCATGCGAAGAATTTGATGAATTTCACCTATTCAACATGGACCGTCGTCAGCTCATATGCACGGAAAATAATGACCAGAGTCACCTACCGAACCAATGAGCTCATTCAAAACTCCCATCCGTTTATCTCTCGCAGTAAGCAAACCTTTCTGGATCTGGATATTCCTTCTGGCAAGGTAACTATTCAACGGCCAGCCAGCGATCAGGACAATCAAGCCAGCGAAGGCGCTCAAGCCCAGCAGCCTAGAAAACGTTGTCAAACCATATCCGCATATACCTCGTGTGAATGCCTAACTGGTAGAGATATGCGCCCGCTATGATAATTTCAAACGGTGCTTCGAGGCACAAATGAGAAAAAAGAAGATCGCGAAGCACGAATGCGCTCACCTCCGTACATCATATACATCGCAGTGATAGTTTGTGAGATCTGGATATTCACATGGTCATTCAGCAACGCGCGGGACTGAAACTTGGACAGAGACGCCTCACTCTGTTCGCGTCTCCAGCCATCAAATTGACAATTTTGCCGATATCAGCACCGGCTTTTGCTTCCTCTGCTTTCTCAGCCGCCTTTCGACGTGCCTTTTTCCTGGCCTTTTTCTCTCTTTTGCCTTGTATCCACGTCACTCGATGTACCGGTTACGAGTTTTGCCCATTACTCACTAAGGGAGCGCTGAACAGTGGCCTCCTCCTTCTCGGTCTGTTTCTGCTTGTCGACGAGGCCCGAGAAATCCTTTCTTTTGAGCGCCTTGTCATATATGGCGGCCATGAGCTCAGATCGGATCCTCGTAGCCGCACGACGACCGAACCAAAGGTGTTGGAGATCACATTGAGACTACCAATGTTGTAAGATGGTATGTCTACGCGTTCTAGTTCGGATTTACGAACCTTGGCAATGGAACATGCGAACGCTAAGAACGCGTATATGTACGCTTTTGAGCGACTTTCTCGGGTTGGATTTGTTGTACTGGCCGCATCCAGTATTTGCCTTTAGTAACGTTGTTAGATCGGTTCGGAGGAGAGAGAGAGCCAGGGACTCACTTGAGGAAAAACGGACTTGTATAGTTGAATAGTACGCTGACGAACGTGAGGGTAAAGTCCAATCTACGTGGCCATGAGCATTTTACTTGAAGGATGAAAAAGCGGACTTGCATTATATCATGCGAGTTTGCGGCCCAAAGCTGACGCAGAAGCGAAGAACGGCTGGGTCGTGATTGGATCTTCAGCAGACTAAACGCGGGGAGAAATCAGAGCATACCGAAGTTCGCTGAAACGCATGAAAACAGGCCGTGATTGCATGGTTGGGCTTAGGTTCCAGACATCCTTTTCTTGAAGAGTTTTTGATGTTCCCTGTCACAAATCAATGACTGAACTGGTCTCTCGAGGACCCAAGCGTACCACTTTGATCATCGGGTATATCCAGTTGAACGTGATCCAGCTACAGAGAGTGGTATAATCCTCCGGGCTAGCAAAGCGCCCCTAAGTTGCAAGAAGTCAGCGGAATACAAAGACGGCCGAGGCCGAGCCATTGTACTCACGATATCTTTTGTGGCATTTCCATTCAGAACCGAAAACGGAACAGCCAAGGTGATCGTCAAGAGGACCAGTATTGCAAAAAAATTCAGCAAAATCAGAGCAAGAGTGCTGGTGGGAGGCAAAGGAAGGTCCCAGATAGTATAGTCATATGCAATGCTACCGAGTTGAAGTGCTGCTGCAGCAAGAAGGAGAAAGTAGACATAGAATAAATCCAATGGGGCGGTGATGACGGGTCGCAGGACAGGCCTCATCACAGTGTAAAGCCACGAGAAAGCGAGGAAGAAAGGAAGACTTTTCGTCCAAGGCGTTCCTGAGTCGTTAATGAGCATATACGATCCAAACGCCAGCCACGTCAAAGTTTCCGCAAGGCCGACGAAGACAAGCAGGGAAGTTCGGCATAGCGGTACCACGACGCCTTCATCCTGTGCTATGACCACCTCTGCTTCACCACCGGAACCTGCGTCCAACGCCCGCGCCTCTTCCAAGGTCAGAAAAGGATGGACTGGAGTCTTCAGAACGCGAATGACCTTCCGAATGGCACAGGGCAAAGGAATAGACGTAAGGTATAGTCCCAATACCAAAGCGGCCGGCAAAAGAGAAGACCATGAATCTCTAATGCATGGATTTCCAAAGTCGAATGGCCCCAAGGCGTCGCAGAAGGGCATGGAGGCGGGAAAGGGAACCAGCGTCAAGGGTTGGTGCAACCCGCACTCGCGCTGGCAATTTAGCGGCGCAGAATTGCCGGCTCGGATCAAACCAACACGCCGACCCGAGCATGCTGCAAGCTGTCACATGTCATACGTCATGTGTCCATACAAGCTGTCCATTAACTGAAGTGACTTTTACCACTTCTGCAAGCTGCTTTGTTGTCTAAAAATAATAAGCAATTAGCATTCAGTCAATTCCGTGGTTCACGGCACTGTTTTCGGAGTTGCTGCGCCGAACGTCGCCTTCGATCTCGTCACTGTATAATATTCACAGGCACCCCGCAATCAGTTACGCGTAAGTCACAGCTAATGTCGTATCTCCTACGTTAGCTCACATAACGCATGTGGCAGCGGCGTATCGTGAGTATATGGCACACACGTCGGATCAACCAAAGATAAGGCTATTTACTGAACGGCGACACCGCGAACGCCACGTACCACATGGATCTAAAATAGACCCATCCGAACATCGACTCCCGGAGTATGCTCGGTTCAGATCTTTGACGTTGAAAGATTTGAATATCACCATTGCCCCCTCCTGGACGCTATCCACCCTGTTTGGTAAGTTGGCAGAAATGTTAATGTTCATCCCGTCATGATGGTACCTTCATCGTATTAAACCATAGCTGGGAATGTATGTGAAAACATGACCTTATCAAGTGTGAATATACTTTCAACTGCATCAGCACTTGTCAACAATCTATAGCTACAAGTTCAGGACAGGACCTCGCTCTTGGGTGGTAAGACCACTGCTGCGTGTTCGGTAGCGAGAATGAGTGTCTCCAGAGGTGCGAACGGCATGCCACATCCAAATTCGGTTTTTTTTTACACGCTTGACACTTAGGATTGAGGGCTTGAGAATTGAACTGAGTAGTTCTGGAAATTCTCGGATCGTCGCACACTACTTCGTCTGACCCTGTGAGTTATATAACATGATGTTAATATGTCAATAACGTTACCGTGACTATACAATAATTGAGTTCTTCACAGAACCCAGCAAGTATTGTCAGACGCCATCTTCATCTTTGCGGCAAGATTTTCTCATGCTTCCTCATGCCTCCCTGAGTCATTCCTAATGTTTGTCGTAATCACGAACATCTGAATAAAAGTCGTTTAAAAATCATTACATTAATATAGGTATCAAGTACACCACTGAGTAGCACTTGCGAAAAATCACTATTCTAATAAATCACTTTCCTGTACATTCAATCACTTTAAGGGTATATGTCAGTTTGAGTCCTCGTGGTCTGAAGCTGACCCTTGAGTCGTCCGTGGACTAGGGAACTGATTTGGGAGGTCATAATTGTCATCGCCTTCGAGGAGGCGGCACAGGTGTTTGTATTCTCGCTGACGAGAGTGCGATCCAGCCCCAATCTTCGCTTGATCAAAGTCGATTAGGGTCGCATTGCCAGCGTCGTCCATAACGAGGTTTTCTGGCCGAATGTCGTAATGCCGTACTCCAGCTTGGTGAATATCTGTCATGGCGCATTTGAATGCTTCCCTGCCATACCGTTAAATACAGCAATTATGAATTACCTACGAACTCACTTTTCTTCGTCCCTCAGCGACCCATGACGCCAATAGTCATTTTCATCGAGACTTTTCCCGACGTTATTCATAACCAGGATAACAGCTTCTTCAGAAGCCTCCTCAAACAGACCGTAAATTTGAGGAATCTGCTTGACACCTTGCGTCGCCAGATGACGGTAGACATTGTACTCGTGTCGTACTCGTTTTTGCTGCTCTGGTTCTAGTGCGACCTTGACGACCACTTCACACTCATGAACGAGCTTTGCTGCCGTCTGCACTTTCATTTGTGCCAAATGGAGACGGCCCGTAGCTCCTTCCAACAATTCCGACGTGAGTGTGACGTAGAAGTATTCATCTGGCCGGTATTTGTGCTTCGGCTTACTTGTCACTGATGCACTTGTTGAACCGGAACCGATAGGTCTGCCCAAGCGATAACACGAGGTAGGTGCAGGGGAGTTATAAGAGCCATATTGCAAACGGAGTAGCATTAGGTTACGCCCGCGCACTTCAGCAGCCACGGTCTGTCAAGACTGTTAGCAGAGTGGTTACGTGTGCAGCCATACCAAAAGTACCCGAGATTTTGCTTCCTTCAACTGTCGACCTTTCGCTGCCTTTGGTGCAGTGGCTCTTGTTCTGCGGCGTTTGGCATTCCCCTTTTCGCTGCTATCATTTCTCTTCCTCTTCGCAGTCTTGGTCTCTGTTAAAGCCTCAATTTGCTCAACACGATCCAATACGTCTTGAAGGACCATCATGTAAAGTCCAATGTGGATCGCGCCATAGGCAGGTTCACTACCGTGCATAACGTCGATTAAGTCCGAAAGATATAGGGTCTGGCTCGATCTATGTCGGAAACCCAACCTCTCATACTTCCCGCAATTGAAGACGATGAAAGACGTGTCATCCTGGACGGATCGCACCCAAGCCTGCAGTTTCAAAAATTAGCCCAAGATAAAACCTGCAGTGAATAATCTGACACGATGAATAAATGAACTTGCGCCCCCTCCGCGCATTTTCGGTTTGATGGTAATGGTACGCCACTTTTCTGTCGGACTTTCCTTCTCTTCCGAAATTGAGCCGTTTGTTTTCTTACCATCCACTTTCAATGGCTTCCGAGAGGTTAGCCGTACGCTCTTACGAACTTCAACCTTGCCCCCTGATGTAGCCGTTGCCAAGGATGCAACTGAAAGCGCCCGTAAAGTGATGTTCGCGTCCGCAGAAACAAGGTGTGGATGTTCAACCACAAGGCTTCCAGTGATATCAGGGCACTGCATAGGGAGCTCGTGAACCATAGAGTTCGCGACATTTCCAAGGTCTTGAAACAGTACTTCGGCTTCTGGTGAGGGAGTGTGAAACTGGTATGTGATAAGAGTACGGAACAGTTGAACCGTACGTCGAATGCGCGCCTGAGTAACTTCATCCAGACGCGACCATATAGCGTCAGGTACATTCAGTTCACCCTTCCCCTTTCGACCAAAGTTTAGCTGGTAAATATCTGTGACAGCGCAAAAATAGTCGTTTAAACGCATGCTCTTCCCTTGACGGAATTCCATGATGGATAGCCACGTTTCGGCATCGGTGTGCAACGACAACGTCGATGCAACAGAAGCGCATATATCGAAAGACGTGTCTTCGTAGAATCTGGCAACATCGTGGGCCGTGTTCGCAGTCGCATCGTGCAAGTACGCATCTCGATACTTTTTAGTCCGAAAGCCCCCTGTTCTACCACCGTTGCTGTCAACGTGAGGTATATGGTGCCCCCCTTCCTTGAGTGCCTCAACCTTCTTCGCCGCCACTTGAGCGGCATCGATCAAAAACGTTGGCAACATCTCGACATTTCTGAGGATCAGTCGCGGGTCAAGATGCTTGTCGTAGGTCAGAGATGGATAGGAGATTGATGGTTTCTCGAATTCTGACGGGCGTAATGTGGTAGGGTTGTAGGCGAAGAGGTCGTATAACTCGCTGTATACATCGCCTAGTAGCATAAATGATGACGCGTGACGAATGTGTTATTGTAATATCAATGTTACAAGCAATTTCCCACGGAAATTAAGACTACACTCCAGTTATAGTAAGTACTTCACATGTACTCTCAAAGCCCACCAGCAGCCAAATCGACCCCCGTCTATACATTAAACTTGCGAAAGATGTGCTCCTTCGTAGTTGCCATCCATGCAGTACATTTTCGGAAGAGCTTGAAGGCCTCTTGATTATCAGACTGTGCAATACCGGAAAAAAGAATTTCAGATCTTTCTGTCCGCCGGCGTTTTACGATGTGTCGTAATATGTTCTTCAAATTCTCCATTTCGCCTTCTGCCTCATCTGGCGTCCGGATCCTCCGCACTTTGTCAAAGCCTACGATGTATGGCGACTGTTGATTTCCTTCCCTTAGAATCAAGATACATTTCTCGCTAAGATTTCCGTGGAGGTAACCACGCAAATGTATGCGCGCAAGTATATCAACGATGATTTGCCTAGACCAGGTAAAATATGGCGAATGATATACATATCATCCATTTACTTACTTCTGTCTATAAGGTATCGCATTTTGACCTACAGGTTCACCAGCATATTGCATAAGCAATGCAGCGCCTGGCCTTAGTGGCTCAGAATGCTCCACAAAACGGCCATAGACGAGAGGAATTCCGGGCATGTCTTGAAGTTTAGTGTAAATGTCATATTCGTTGGAAAGTGTATCGTAGGTCTTCTGGTCAACAGCTATTTTGACAATAATCTTCTTCTCGTATATAGTTTCGGAAATAATCAAAGTCCCATGATAAACGGTGGAGTCGTGTGTGATATCCGTCTTGATCAATAGCCGCTCATCGCCACTGTTTGCGCGTTTGTATGATTTATCTTGAATGTAATATGTATTTCCCCGGTGCTTGGCTTGCGATGGCTGTAGCATAAGCTTCGGATAGTTTGACAATGCTTCATCAAAGTTGGGACAGGATAATATATTCTAGCATATGTTAGGTTATATTCCTTCCGTCTATCTCTAAGTGCGCTCACAACTTGAAGAACGTCATCTTTATCCCATGGGGTAAGCCAAGACGCAGGGACTTTATATTTCAGCTGCTCAACACGATCCATTGCATCGACCAGGGAGGCAATGTATAAGCCTATGTGCAATTGAAAATAACCGGGCGAACCCTTAGGCTGTTTCTGGATATCGATGATATCGCTGATATACAGAATCTGGTCTTTGCGGCAACGATACCCGATGATTTCGCGGGCTCCCGAGTTGAACACGATGAATGTTGAATCATTCTTGACACACTCTGCCCACCCCTGCGAGAATATAGGATTGGTATTGATGGAATTAAGCCAATTACCCAGACATACCTGTTGAAGGATCCATCGTCCAGCTAAACTTTCTTTGCCTCCCTTGCTCCAGTTTCTCTCAATGGAGCGCTCGCCGGTAATGGAAGAGTCTGTGACACGAATAACGGGATTTTCAGCATCAAAACCCATGCGATTGCCAGTGACTGGAATCTGCGTGCCCAAACCTATACCTCGTTTTTCGCCACAATCTGAAGAACACCTTTCATCATCGCACCCAGTCCAAGGGAAAATGTCATACGATGACGTTCTAAGCATGGAAACCATATGTCGATGGGACCCTGCACGAGGACTCTTGAACTCGAACAGCAAAGTACGTGGAAAATACTCGAAAAGCGACTGGCACATCGCAACAGCTGCACAGATGGGAGCCGGCTGCTTTTGGGGGTCTTTCGAGTTCTGACAAGGACATTCATGCGTCCTAATGGAATTTTTAACGATAACTGCAGCGTCGGCAATAGCACGGTCCTGTTTGATACAATCAGCCCAAGAAATCATCTCGGCCTCCCATTTCACCGCATCTTGGAAAGTGACGGCAGATACTATGGGCATTATATATCCGGCGATGGTTGCATAAGCCTTAACCACATCACCTTCCGTCATGCCATTCAATAGTTGACATTCCAATTTCCGTCGGATGTTTCCCACATCGAATACTGATTCAAAAGGAGTTGTTCCAGGAGTAGCTTCATAGTTCCCAACAGCGCGTTCCGCTATGTTACCCAACCGAGAAACAAGGTCAGGGCAGAAGACCACTTTCTTCAACAGCAGATCGTCTTTCATGTGCATATCGTAAAAGGCGGGCGGACGGGTCGAACCCTGTCCCTTGCCCTCAGGGTAGCGATTTGGCTTTAGTTTGAACAATTGTTGTATGAACTCTGAACACGCTGAGGTACCTAGGTTACGCCGCCAATCTGTATTAGCAAAGCAACATCGTCCAGCCACGACATACCTCCTTCAGCCGTCTTTGCCTTGTTTTCTTTCGAGGAGGTGGGTACGACACATTTCGGGCGTTGGCTCCGAGTGTTGTTCGCCGTTCCAGTAATGGTACCTCTTCTTCGAGCAGGCGTAGAACAGCCGCGCTTCTGAGATTGAGGCTCTTCCTCTCCTTCATTGTCAAAATTGGGTGCAACGGTGTTCAAGCATTCGCTCGGAGTGTTGTTTGTTGTTCCAGCGATGGTACCTGTTTTCCGAGCATGCAGAGAACGGCCCCGCTTCTTGGATTGAGGCACTTTCCCTCCGCTACAGTCAGAGCCAGGCGCGACGCCTTCCAAGAGTTCGTTCCGAGTGTCATCCGTCGGTCCAATAGTAGTACCCCTTCCTCGAAGACGCACAGACCGGCGACGTTCCTCGACTTGAGGTTGTTTTTCTCCTTTACAACCTGTATCAGTGGAGGATAACGGGGCATGTAGGTCATTATGAGAGTGCTTCCGTTTACGAGGAACAACCATAATGGCAATTAACTGTACGACAGTCAGGGTTAAGAAGAAATTGAGTGAAGCCAAAGACGTACTATGATGAAAGTTGTTCAGTCGGAATAGATGGTTAATGATGTTGCCAGTGGCCGATATCATGACCGGGCCTTTATACATGTCGGGTTCAAAACAATGACATGTACAGCCTGCGCCATGGAAAAGCCATCCCAGGTCATTTGGTCGGGTAGATCACCATGTTGCCTCGAAACAAAAACCAACAAGTCTGGATAGGGCTATGGAGTACTTTGTACAATGCCTGTTTCGATATGTCAAAATAGCAAACCTTGTTGTAATAGTGACAACGGAAGTACCCGATAAACAGATTGGGTAACGCTTGTACCCACGGACCCACAAACGTCCACATGCCCCGTTCAATTGTTCTTTTTATACTCTGGAAGCGCTGTTTCGCGATTTGACATTTCACGATGTGTACAGACACATGAACGCAAAGGCTGCGAGGGGACAGCGTCTCGGTGACTAGACACGGCTGGGGACTGATGATGACAATGGGCTCATTTTGGTACGCTAGCAAAAAGGTTTGATCTCCAATATAATTCTTCACAATGACTACTATCATTGGTCAAAGAAAGGTAAGTAACGGATCTTCAATTCACGTACACCAGTATGCACGAGTGGTGGGGCTGTGATAAAAATTAAACATATTGCTTTGTATCCGTGTATTCATCTGAATGTGAGTAGCAACAAGACAATGATGGATCAATGGCTGTGTATTGCAGCTTGAATGAAGGCGGAACGAAACGTATTTGTACCATCGTCGGGGAATATCCAGCTGCAATTGATTTCATTCACTTTCGACGTCACAGCATGCTGTCTGAATCCCGCGCATTTGGATAGGCTAAAAAGTGTCTTAAGAAATCTCAGTAAATACCCAAGATAACAAAAGACATCTTTTTCGTACCACGTTTGCAATGAGAGTAGAATGACAAAGGAAAGCTCTTCTTGGACAGTTCTGATAAACAAGTGAGAAAGGCAGTACACGCCCCACCTGGACAGAAAGGCGACGAACCGCTGCGCGCCGTCAAACGCACCGAAAAATACCTTGGCAGGATGTCGTTCATGTTTGCGGAGGAGGTTCAGATGGTCTGGCGTGGGCCGGGTGTAGTAGTGTGAACCTGCCACTGTAGGTGAGTATGAGTTGGCCAATAGTGTCATCGTTGTCGTTGTGAATTCACGGGGGAGGGTGAGTACAATGACATTCCCACGGGCATCGCCAACTGGTCTCACTATTTCAATCTCGAGATGGAGCAGCTCCAGCTGGATACAGTAGGGCTCAGCAACGATGAGCAGTTTTCCGAACTTGAAATCCAATTCATACGGCGCCACTTAAAAGATGCCGAAGAAGAAATAGGCCGCATCGATGAGAGAAGGCATCAACTCACGAATAATATTCGCAGATATACGTTTGCGATTGCACCACACAAGAAGCTTCCCGAAGAGGTCATTCGATGTATTTTTGCGTGCTTTGTCGAGGACTACGCTATACATTTCCCGTTCAAGAAAGTTGAAAAGGGGCTTACACCACGCCAGGTGGTACTGTCCCATGTTTGCTCGGCCTGGAGACAGATCGTACTCGATATGAAATCACTCTGGTCGCGCATTACCGTTGTTCCGCAGGAGAATTTCCGTGCGTTCTGTGAAACTTGGTCGCCACGAATTCTTCCCCGTATAACGGTGGATTTGGCCTCATCCGACTTGGAAATAAACCAACTTTCATGCAGAGAGGTTTTTTTGTATCCATTCCTACATTTTGAGTTCAAGGAGATTGAAATCCTCATGAACACTGAACAGCTGCGAAGCCTGCGTCAGGTGTCCAATACCATATCACTCAAAGTAGAGAAACTTGGGCTTACAATAATACAATGGGATTATGAACGCATACTCCTGCCGAAATTCCTTTCTCATCCTCTGTGTTCCTTCAAGATTTTTCCTGAGGATGCAGATGACACCCTCGACTTAGCGATGTTTCGTCTCCCTTGGGCCAAGTTACAATGCTTGGATCTGAGCGATGGCTTAGTACAGTTGTCGGTCGCAATAGAAATACTGCGGCGATGCACATCCTTGGAAGTCTGCTCATTGAAATTATGTCTTGCGTCCAACAACGGGATTGACGACGTGATGCCGACAGAGCCAGTTACTCACCCTGTCCTGCGAAAACTTACAATACATGTGGGACGTGACGCCAAGGATCTCTGTGCACTATCCCACTTTCTACTCCCAAGCCTTAGGATTCTTGAAATACAGGGAGGAGAATGGACATATGATATTCAGGAGGTTATCCGAAAGCAGCTCAATCTTGACCAATTGCACGAGCTGAATATTGCACATGTCACATATTCTCCAACTGTCGCTTCTATTCTAGAGGATGCGCCCTCACTACGCCGACTGTCCCTTCCGCCGCACGCTATGTTCGATAAAGAGAGCCTTCGTGGTTTAGGAAACGGAGAGCTGGGACAACATCTTGAATTGTTACAGCTATACGATCGTTCCTGCAATGTAGATGATATCCGCAAAATGGTGGAGGCCCGTCTGGAGACCAGAAAGTTTATTCCTGGAATTGCTCCTCTGTTCCACGTTCAAGTCACATACAAGATTATACATGATGCTGTGCAGAGTAGGTTTTTAGTGGTGAATAATGGCATGAGAATTGAACTATGTTATGAACAAGTAGATATATAATCTTCTGTACAATCCTTTGGTGTGTATCAAGTGGTTCAAAAAACACGAGTCTGATCATGTGTTTCATGCTCCAACTAGCTGAATATGCAATAGCACACATACGTATAATGCCATGTTGTTGATGACGAGGCTCTGCTCATGCCCAACAATGCACCACTCCAAGTTGATAAAGTCAGGTTGGTAAGGAAAAGTTTGTCGGTTCAAATGTTCATAACTCGCCCATTACAGTTTCAATTTTCTAAAGCACATGGCGGTGACGCTTTCGTGTGTCGCCTCAGAGCTACCGTCTATTACGTCCCTGATAATCCGTCCCTGGCTTGCCTAGCATTCAAATTACGAGCCTTTCAGCCTCGTTCAAATTATTGACGCATTGAACTTGACAGCGCCGGATGACGAAGTTCGTTCCGGGAAATCCTGGCGATAAGGGAGTTTCGAATGGAGAATGGCTGAACTGGCAACTGGTAGGTGGGCTGCTCGGGACGGGCCACTCCGACCTGTACGCCAACCACGGCAACAGCAACAGCAGGAGTGGAAATAGGCTGGGGATGTAGCTGCTGCTGCCCTCCGTCCGAAACGAAGCGCGGAGGAAACGGTAGAAGCTGCCTTCACCGCCAGTACTGATGGGACCCCTCCTCTTGCGGCCGTGAGTGAGAAAGGACAAGGACAGTGATGTGGATAGTGAAGAGAATGATTGTGAAGAAAAAGAAGGCATTTTTATGGGGTTGCTTGGCAAGAAGATAAGAACAAGGATGATGACAAGGAAAAATACAGGGAGAAGGGTAGAGGAGTGGAGCGTGGTGCCTCAATTGACCCAGTGGCCTCGACCGACACTGATGCCGACATGGACGCGAAAAAGAGCGATTCAGCTGGCCGTGTTTCTGAAGGGTCGAGTCGCAGTGGACATGCACTGGCACGACACCAGTACAATGGATCTGGCTCTGGGCCGGCTGTGGTGGATAAATCGGTTCAACAACAACAGGAGCGGCAGCAGGTACAGCAACAGACGCGGTTGTCGCCTCAGAGGTTGTCTCTCCAATCCTAATCCCAATCCCCGGAGAGATCGGGCGAGTTACCCCTCACGAGGCCCAAATGCGTCGAAGGGATTCCAACAACAAGGCGCTGTATCAATCACAATGCCTCGCTCTGTCGCCGGCCTCTCCACCCGAAACATCACAACTTACCACACCTGTACCTGCCAGGACGAATGGGGGAGAGGGGAGCATAATTTGGTGGCGAAGAGCATTGAGGCGGGCGTCTGTTGTGTTGAGGCCGTACGAGAAGCGGCTTGTCATTTGGGTTTGGCTATGTGAAACCAAGAGGAGGAGCACGAGCGCGAGGATGGGTTCCCGCCCAAGGTGAAGTGGAGCGGTGTCCTAGTGTGGGGGGCAGCGAATGTGACGCCGAAGAGATTCAGCTGAGTCACCTGTTCGTGCTGCAGCTGATCAGAGTCCACTCTGCTGATCTCCCAGACAATATGCTGTTCCATCCCTACACGGAGGCGATCGTGCCCAAAGAGAGCCCACTCGCTTCCACAAGTGTAAATACGGCTGCAGCCGAGCGCATCATCAAGGATGTTCTCTGACGTGATCAAGTTGTATTCGAAGACAGACTTTTGAAACCCCGATATATGTAACGGCGACATCAAATCATGAACCGAGGCAACTTTTCCTTTGTGAACCAACATCGGGCTAAATTGGAAAGGGTAGGACTTTGTCACAGGAGCAGCGGATATATCATTCAGGTTGTATTGCCTTCTGAATTGCCATCATACAGAAGATTACTTATCTAATCGTCCTTGTAACGCAATTCAATCACGTCGTTATTGAAAGTACTGAAGGCCCACATGCTCAACGTCAACCCCCCGGTATCTGATGAACTTGGAACAGAGGAGCAATTCCAGGTATTAACTTTCTGGTCTTCAGACGGGCTTCCACCATTTTGGAAATGTCGTCTGCATTGCAGGAACGAGCGTGTAGCTTTAACAATTCAAGATTTCGTCCTAAATGTCCGTTTCCTAAACCACGAAGACACTCTTCATCAAACATAGCGTGTGGCGGAAGGGACAGTCGGCGTAGCAATGGTGCATCCTTTAGGATAGAAACAATGGTTGGAGAATTATTGACACGTGCAATATCCAGTTCGTGCAATTGGTGAAGATTGAGGTGCCTTCGGAAAACCTCCCGAATATTGTACGTCCACTCTCCTCCGTCTATTTCAAGAATCCTAAGGCTTGGGAGCAGAAAATGGGATAATGCACAGAGATTTTTGGCATTACTTCCCATGTGGATTGTAAGTTTTCGCAGGATAGGGAGAGTAACTGTCGGCATCACCTCGCCAATCACGCCGTCACTCTCGGCATTAGGTATAAGATATAATGACAATAAGCAGACTTCCAAGGATGTGCATTGCCGCAGTAATCCTATCACGCGCGACATTGAATGTAATTGGCCACTGTTCAATTCCAAGCATCGTAACTGGGCCCAAGGGAGATGTAACATCTGTAAGTTGAGATCTCCATAATGATCGTCCATCTTGAAAGTGTGCAGAGGACGAGAAAGGAATATCGCCAGGTTTAGGTGTCTACGGTTGACTTGTATTGCAAGCGCAACCCCCTCTACTTTCAGTGGTACGTCCTCGGGCAGCCCAGCCATCTGTGCACTGGTCATGATGAATTCGATCTCCTTGAACTGAAAATGTGAGAATGAATCCCAGGACAGTTCCGATATTTTGGACGAGACCAAATCCACTGTTATACGGGGAAGAATTCGTGGCGACCAAGTTTCACAGAACGCACAGAAATCCCCCTGCGGAATAACAGTAATGCACGACCAGAGTGATTTCATATTGAGTACTATCCGTCTCCACGTCGAGCAAACATGAGACAGTACCACCTGGCGTGGTGCAGGCCCTCTGTTGAACAGAAAACGTATAGCGCAGTCCTCGACAAAGCACGCAAAAATGCATCGAATAACGTCTTCAGGAAGCCACTTGTGTGGTGCAATCGCAAACGTATATCTGCAGATATTATTTGCAAGTTGACGCCTTCTCTCATCGACGCGACCTATTTCTTCTTCAGCATCTTTTAAATGACGCTGTATGTATTGAATTTCAGGTCTGGAAAACAGCTCATCGTTACTGAGCCCTACTGTATCCAGCTGGAGCATTCGTGATGGTGGTGAGACGGTGGAATAAACAAGGAGGTCTCAGGCCAAAATATCAAAAACAATGACGTTATCTCGCCCTCCGCGCTCAAACACTGACACGGGAACTCATTTACACTTAGAAGACGTCTAAACAATACTAGAACTCAACTGCGCTGTACGTTGAGCTTCGCCGTAGCCAAGATCCCAGACGGGGCTTCATGCATCTCATGCAGCAGATGATTTCGGTTTGCTTTCGTCTTTCTCCACTCTTTTTTAAACTGTTTCTACTTTCTAGGTCAAATGTCGGGCATGCGAGAAAGGCAACTGTGTCTGAGGCTGTGGTTCGGAGCATAAAGGAGGTCACCCAAGTTCTCGACGCGGCGAAAAGAATTTCTTAAGCATGATGGTGGTTATGTTAGGTGTGTGGATCGGTCTTTGGCGCATTATGTGTATCCTAATTTCTACCAGTAAACGCGCTCACGCAGCTTGAAAACTTAATGAAAGAAAAGGAGTATGCGGAGGTCGCGGAAACCCTTTCCGTACGTCCTAAATTCATATAAGTCTACACTTGAACCCTGTATGCACCATTGCAGGCTGTCAGTCTGAGTGGTTTAATATGAAGGTGTAACCTCGAATATCGATACAACA
Organism: Amanita phalloides; assembly: GCA_032173475.1. NCBI lineage: Eukaryota > Fungi > Basidiomycota > Agaricomycetes > Agaricales > Amanitaceae > Amanita > Amanita phalloides. The sequence continues at coordinate 618,852 of JAENRT010000098.1, forward strand.
GATGCAGGGATAGCTCAAAACCAAATTGGATTTTGATGCATTGTACGGTCCCCTCGAGGACAGGCTTACTCCCTCTCTCTTACCTGCAGGATCAATCGAGGCCAGTCAAGCCAGCCATGATTTCTGATCGTTGTGGCTTGTCTGCGATACCCGAATCTTTTTCTTTTAAGTTCCTTGTCATGATTTTAACAATTCTCGTAGTCGCCATTTAGAGACAACATATCCATGCCGCATGGAGATATATGGGTTCCTCCAATAGTACTCGTCTCCGGAGCTCCTTGGAGTAATAGGACTGAGCTTGTTGCATGCGATAGGAAGGCTGAGGAGATGCGATATCGCAGGCAGGATGTCGATGAGCTGGATGAAGTGGTGGGGGAGTGCGAAGAGGGGGCCCGCAGGGGCAGTCTGGCTGGTAAAAGCCTGGGTCAGTAAGGCAATACTGTTCTGGATACATGCATCGTGCCTGATTTTGATTTTGGCTTGAGTCTGAGACCTCCTTTCTGTCATTCTGTTTACTCCACCATCTCACCACCATCACGAATGCTCCAGCTGGATACAGTAGGGCTCAGTAACGATGAGCTGTTTTCCAAACCTGAAATTCAATACATACGGCGCCATTTAAAAGATGCTGAAGAAGAAATGGGTCGCATCGATGAGAGAAGGCGTCAACTTGTGAATAATATCTGCAGATATACGTTTGCGATTGCACCACACAAGTGGCTTCCTGAAGATGTCATTCGATGCATTTTTGCGTGCTTTGTCGAGGACTGCGCTATACGTTTCCCGTTCAAGAGAGATAATAGAGGGCCTGCACCACGCCAGGTGGTACTGTCTCATGTTTGCTCGACGTGGAGACGGATCGTACTCAATATGAAATCACTCTGGTCGTGCATTACCGTCGTTCCGCAGGAGAATTTCCGTGCGTTCTGCGAAACTTGGTTGCCACAAATTCTTCCCCGTATAACAGTGGATTTGGCCTCGTCCAAACTATCGGAACTGTTTTGGGATTCATTCTCACATTTTCAGTTCAAGGAGATCGAAGTCATGATGACCAGTGCACAGATGGCTGGGCTGCCCAATGACGTACCACTGAAAGTAGAGGGGGTTGCGCTTGCAATAGTAGAATTCAACCGTAGTGAACACCTAAACCTGCCGATATTCCTTTCTCGTCCTCTGCACACTTTCAAGATGAACGATCAGTGTGGAGATCTCGACTTACAGATGTTACATCTCCCTTGGGCCCAGTTACGATGCTTGGATTTGAGCGGTGGCCAATTACGTTCAATGTCGCGCGTGAGAGGATTACTGCGGCAATGCACATCCTTGGAAGTCTGCTCATTGAAATTATATCTTAAACCTAATGGCAAGAGTGACGACGTGATGCCGATAGTTGCTCTCCCTATCCTACGAAACCTTACAATCCATTTGGGAGGTAACGCCAAGGATATCTGTGCATTTTCCCATTTTCTGCTCCCAAGTCTTAGGATTCTTGAAATAAAGGGAGGGCTGTGGACATATGATATTCGGGAGGTTTTCCGAAAGCATTTCAATCTTCACCAATTGCACGAACTGGATATTGAACATGTCAAACGATCTCCAACTATCGTTTCTATTCTAAAGGATGCGCCATTGTTACGCCGACTGTCCCTTTCGCCACAAGCTATGTTTGATGAAGAGTGTCTTCGTGGTTTAGGAAACGGACATTTAGGACGAAATCTTGAATTGTTACAGCTACACGCTTGTTCCTGCAATGCAGACGACATCTCCAAAATGGTGGAGGCCCGTCTGAAGACCAGAAAGATTGTTTCTGGAATTGCTCCTCTGTTCCATGTTCAACTCAGATGCTTGAGAGGCAAGGACGAGAGCAAGTTTTTAGTGGTGAAGAACGGCATGAGAATCGAACTGTGTTAATCTACACGATGCCTTGGTCCTTTTTTCGCATAGAACTCTGTATTGAGATGGGCCTGTGCCAAAGCAAATCCATTGCTGCTTGTGCATCTTGTGTCGTCTCCTCGAAGGCGATGACGATTATTATGAACCGCCGAATGAGTTTCCTAGTCCACCGATGACGGCTCAAGGGCCAGCTTCAGACGACGAGGATTCGAACTGAACGTACATATGTATACCCTTGACGGGTGGTTAGTCGGTATCAGATACCCCGATTTTCTCAGTTCGGCCATTCGGGCAAGACGCAGGTCCGACCGGAAATGTGTATTGTTACATCAGCGTGACGCAGTGATTGTACAGCCACGAACCCATCTACTTGTCGAGGCAGTTAACATCAAGTAAGTCCGAGTCATTGAGTATACTCGACGAGTCGTGATCGAGCGTTCCAAGTTCTACTATCACCGACCAGCGAGAAAAGCAGCGATAGAAGAATGGCTACGGTGTCACCGTTTGCGAGGAGCAGCGCTTTTGATGAATGGACAGTATCCTCTGGGAGGGATATGTCGGTGAGTGGAGGGCGCAGCGTTGCGGTGTGTGTATGAGGGACTGAGGAGCAGTATTCTGCGGCACAGGTTGAAGAGATGTATAGCATCCCAGAGAGCTTCTTAGAGATCGAGGTTAAGAATCCGCAGACGCATGGTGAGTTTGTTTTCTCTTTTGGCGGGCCAATTTATGTGCATATATATATATATTGATTGACGTTGATACGACTCATAGGATTTGGCAGAAAGATGTACACAGACTATGAGATTGTGACTCGAGTACGTTTGCATTTTATTCTGACCTGACTTCCGTGCTAACTCCGCATCGCCCAAAAGACGAACATACCTGCATTCAAGCTTCGGCATTCTATCGTCCGACGACGCTACTCTGATTTTGAGGCCTTCCGTGATATTCTCGAACACGAGTCCACGCGCGTCAATATTCCTCCCCTTCCTGGAAAAGTATTTACAAACCGGTTCTCGGACGAGGTGATTGAGAGCAGGAGGGAGGGCCTGGAGAGGTTTTTGAGTATTGTGGCTGGACATCCGTTGCTGCAGGTCAGTCGGTGGTGTATGTGATGTGATATGTGAATCGGCGTTGACGAGTGCTTTGGCTTAGACTGGGAGCAAAGTGCTCTGCGCATTCCTGCAGGATCCGAATTGGGACAAGAGCCAATGGTTGTGATGCGACGACGTATGTTTTTTACCAGATTTTATGCTATGCCCTGATTGTATTATAACGCTCATATTCTTATGACATGAGAGAGTTTTTTGATAAGCGCAGCCTCCCCTCACGCCCCCACGTACCTCAGAACACGAGGCATCAGCATCACGGCTGCGTGCCCGTCTACTAATACAGCATCCCAACACGTTTTATATACCTTTGCTTCCTCCTTCTCCTCCCATTGTTCCTTTCTCATTGTACCATTTCTCTTGTCCGTTCATGACGAAAGAACGACCGGCAAATTTGCGCGAGTACAGCCCTGGATAGCCGAACATGCTATGCTGCGTGTTTGTATTCATCTGTGGTCTATTGTATTGGAGTGCCCAAAGTGCCAGTCTTGGGCCTACCAGATAGACTACAGACTACACGAAGACAACAACAGGCGACAACAAGCCGGGCGGCGGGCGGCAGCGGCGGCGGCGATGGTCAAGGACCCGCCCGACACACGTCAGGGCGCCCGCAACCAGTGTCAAGAGCCAGTCCAACATTCAGCCCGACGGAGCGAGTCGACCTGAGACGAAAACCCCGGTGATATCCCCATTTGGTGCAGGCTTTGGTGGGAGCACAGCACCTTTTCTCTCTTGTGTTGCTACTTATATATCCAAACCCTCCGTCCAGCTTATTCTCCCGCAAATGAATTCCTCCAAGCTCTACCAAAGGCAAAGGCGCGTCCACTTTTCAGACGACTGTCTGACTTTCGCCACCATCATTCCAAATCGCACCCCTTCGCCTTCTCATTCTGACTCTGCGTCGGACGAGTCAGACCCACCAACGCCACCCAATGTTCAATACATGCCAACCCCATACCCTTTCGCCGCCGCGGCGCTGCTCACCTCCCCACCATCAAGCCAAGGCAGTTCTCCATCTCCATCCCAATTCTCAGCCCCGATGCCGCCGACACAATTCACCATCGGCATACCAACACCAACACCCTCCCCACCCAACTCCTACCATCTCCCTATCGCTGCAAAACAGCAACCGCAGCAAATGAACGTCCACTTCCTTCTTGCCTACTCGCCCTATGCCTCTTCTCCGCTCAACTACAACCTCCTCAACCCACCACCACCCGACTTGCTAGAGGAACCGGCCACGAATCCACCTCTCCCACAGATGCTGATTACGTGTCCCTTCCTACCGGGAGGCTGGCAAATCCGGGTTACTCCCGGCCCAGTCCCGACTAGTCTAAACGGGACAGATGGCTTGTTCTCCCCGGCGACGACCGTGTACAGCCCGCTGCTGCAGGGAAGTTCAGACGAGATTCCTCCCTCTAGGGGATACGTCACTGTCCTTGATGTGTTCTACGCGCTCTACATATCGCTCCGCACCGTTCTGCGCCAGCCGGAGTATCAATCCCTCGTAGCCCTACCTTCTTACTCAAAAGAGACCGTGAACGCCGCTTTTTGGGCGCGCCTTGCCCAAATTGAGGATCCGGTCAAAAAGGAAGAGCAACGTTGCCGCGGAGTAAGGCGAGTTGACTTTTTGGGAGGCCGTACCCGATTCTTGGGACTGGCAGGCACGTTGAAAGAGGACGTGTGGGAACTGGAGCTTGGCCATGTCGAGGCGGAGAACTGGTGATTTCATTGTCATGAAGGGGTGTTTAATTCAAAACCTTTCGTGGTTTTTGTTCAAAGTAGGCTCCGGGTTTCTTTGACTGGTTGGTGACTCGATTCTGACGCTGCCGCCCTTCATAGGTCTAGATTATTCGTTCACTTATCCACCCCCCCGTCGTATTGCCTACATGGACTCTTTACACCTCCCTAGACTCATCCTTGTTCGCTTCCCCTCCATCTGCTCCGTTGATTATCACTAATCTCTACCACAAGATCTAATTCCGCTCTAATTCCCGTCCTATTCAATTCCCCCTCGACCATCGTGCTCGCGGTGCTGCATATGTGTTGCGTCCGCCTCAAACAATCACAAGCCTCGCCATGCCCTATACCCTATACCCAGGCTCGCACCCGGTGACGCGCGTCATGTCGCTATGGTATCCCTATTATCCGTATTTGTATCATCGCCCCGAATGCTTGGCGCACACCTTCTCGTGATCTATTCCTATCTGCGCCCTTCCCACGTCCTCCGACTTCCCCAATGGGTAATAGTTCCCTCCCCGTTCTGGACGTCGGACGTTTCGGCCCGTTGTATGCATGTTTGTTATGCGTCGCATATGTGACATGCGACAAGAGAAGGTCAAACGCGAACCGCGAGAAGAAAACAATAAAAAACAAAGTAATGTAATGCTATTTTTCCCTGTTATTTTTCCCCTTGTCTCTTTCATTTTATTGTAGTCATCTTATTACTGACTTTATATGTTTTGTTGGCCATCCGTCCGGGCCGTTTGTTCAGTGTATTCCTTGCTGAATGGGCGTCCGTTTCGGATATCAAAGTTTTTGTTGTTGTTTTCAACGTTCCTTTTACATATCTACTTTGTGCCACACCTTCTTATCTAACATATGGTCAGAATCGCATCCCTCCGAACACTCTCACTTTGTACCTCCGTATTTTACTCACATCACCATCATATCATCATCATCATCCCCCCTAACTGTTGTAGAAATAAATAAATAAAAGAAATGATAGTGTTTTGTTTTTTTGTTTTTGTTCGAGGAGTAATGAACTACTTAATAAGGTAACCATGTCAAATGTCCTTCAGCAAATAACCCAATGATATCGATTGTGTTGAATAATTTACGGTTAATTATTTAAGGGTATTTATATATGTAACTTCTCTCTTAATTCACAGTGGAAGATTTTCGTGATGCCCTACCTACTACTAGCTGCGTTTGACTGGAATTTGATATCTCTGTTTAACCTAAGATCAGCTTCTAGTAGTGGGAAATAGTAACCCAGAGTTAAGAGACAACGCACGGAGAGCTTTGGCCCCATCCACTGCTGCTGCACTTTCACTCGACTAGCCTCCTAGCCGCACGTACTAACTCTTCTCGCCTCCTCTCGCCTCTGTCTTTCTGTGGCCGTCGATAATTTGGCAGGAGTGGTTCAACCCTTGAGCAACATGGAGAGCGCGCAAGGACGTCGTTCATCGCACGAAGCATATTCCATCTGCTGGCAGACATGTTCGCTGATTGTGATTTCTCTCTCTCTCTCTCTCTCTCTCTCTCTCGGTTGTCTATTATCGTTCATCGTCGGGATCTGGCATCAGATCAGGTTCAACTAAAGAACTATCGCTGTCACTTGAATGCGGAGAGAGGCTGGTTGCCAGCTATAAGCGCTCGGCAAAAAACGTGCCAGCTGCATCCGACTTCCTTTGATGTCCTGTCCAGTCCACTGCCCCAGCCGATGTGCCCAGTAGTACCGGCGATGTGCGCACGTCACGTTCAATGCAGAATCGGACTACGGGTTAGCAGTGTCTGGTTCCAAATGATGCCATGTGATGCGACTGGGTGGCATCGCCAGATCTGCCTCAAAATCTAGGGATGTCAGCGGCGGCCGGGGGGTCGTACGAATTCAGACGATCTTGGAGAAAAACGTCAATGTACTAGGAGGGCGTTTAGCAAGGTGGTGACATGGAACAATGGCGATTGATATATACCTCATCCCCCTTGCTTTTGGCGAGTAGGTGTGCTGAAGAGGCCCTACAGGGCCATCGCGGTGGAAACGTGAAGAGCATGGCGTTTGCTCAGAGGAGGTGATTCGATCGTTTATTGCGTTGTAGTCAATGATATGATAATCCCCTACAGTGGGCATAAACCAAAATATAATAAGTAAGCGACAAATATGGGATCTGAGAATAATATTACCCTCAGGAGTATAGTAGTAAGCATCGGCAATATGATCAAGGGAGATATTGTCATAGTCGACAGGGGGGGCCCATTGGGCATCGCAGAGAGATCTCCACGGACCCCCACAAATGGCGAGTGTAACAAATCGAAGCCATTTGACAGGGCGGACGGAGAGCCTCTCGATGTCACTGAAGAGTGCTAGTAGTTAATCAGGTCCTGCACAGGCCATCTGCGCCAAAGCCAATCGTAGCTATGGCTTGGCAGCTAAAAAGGGAAACACCATTAGACCACCTCCGGTCGCGACCGGAGGTGAAAGCGACCGGTAGAGTAGAGCTTAAATCACGCGATGAAAGCTAGTTCATGTCACACTAGTGGGTTGTTGAGAAAGCGAAGTGATCGAGCGTAGAAAGACAATCTAGTATGCTCACAAGTTCTGCTGGTGATGGTCTAAAATGTCTCTCACAAACTCGCAGAATAATCCCAAACTAGGAAACGAGCGTGACAGAATATCGGCTGGCAGTTTGGCACCCCCCATCAAGATTGCGATAACCATGGCGAACGTCAGGTTTTAAATGGGCCCTCATGTGCCCCAGTTCTTCTCCCCACCTCTATCCACGACACACTCTCATGTCGACATTTCTTGTTTCATTGATCTTCGCAGCCTGGACATGGGCTCGATGCAGCCTAGCCCATCTACAGGGTAACTTTATCGGGAACGGCACGGTCATTCTCAATGAGCGAGCCAACCTCATTGCCAACTGGGGGATGGCTAGAGACCTCGAATATTTGGGCCCTCAGAAGAGGTCGTCGCCGGAATACGAGCCACATCAGCCTAACCTTCTGCCAACATCAGTACCACTCGAATTCCAAAAGACACGGAAGGATTTCTATTGGCTCGCACCAGTCGAAATCGGGACACCCGCTCGAGCTTTGAAACTCATGGTTCATACCGACTTCTACATCTTCTGGGCCAAGTATACATCGGACGAGTCGAAGCGGGGAAAATATCACCATCTTCAATATATAAATTCTCCAGAGTTTGCTGGATTTGAATATTTGGACCGCATTAAGCTGGGTGAGATCAATGGGAATGTACGGTTCATAGCTGCCACGTGGGCGAAGGGGCTCAAGTGCGACGGGTGAGGGGACACTTTCACATTACTCATTCTCATTTATTCAACCCTATGTTCTCTTCAGCGTCCTCGGCTTGCAATTGAAGAATGAAGAAGGCGGATTGCCAGGGATTGTTCCTTATTTTCTGTCAAAAGAAGCTAAACCCCACCCCGTCTTTGCCTTGTACCTCGGACTCACCGGATCCCAACTCCATATTGGTGGACCTCACGCTCACTACTACCGGGACAGGATTGAGTATCACGGTGTTTCGAAATTTCCGAGGTACGCAGCTTTTTGGAGATGGCAGATCGCAGGTGGCAGTATCCACGTGAATGGAAGAAAGAACGTGGTGTCAGGCATCACAACGGGGTTTGACAGTTCAACACGGTTCATTTACGGTCCAGCTTCCCTGGTGGGCGAAATATATAAAGAGCTACAGCTTGAAGGGCATAGCAATGCTCCGACGAAGCACACTTTTCCTTGCAACCTGAAACCCGTGATAAAGTTTCAATGGAATAACGGAAATGAATGGGTACTTAGTCCGGGAGAGTACGTCACTCGTTCATCTGTCCCATAAAGCAGCATTTTAATAAATAAATTGAGATTCAACTTGGGTCCTGTACACGTCGGGTCTAAGCTGTGCAAAGGAGTCATCAAAGGGGACGACTTTGATGACGGTTGGTCATTCGGCACCTCGTGAGTCTGCCGTATTTTATTTTAGACTGGCCAACATCTGGACGTGGGTAACTCTACAGGTTCTTCAAAAGTGTATACACTGTGTTTGAGATGGATCAGAAAAATGAAAATCATCGAATGGGATTCGCGGAGCTACCCCCGCCACCTCCAATAGATGGCATTAGTCACTGAGCGCAGAGGGGCGAGCGAGCGGGGAGGGCGTGAGAGCGGGGAAGGGCGTGACTACTAGTAGACGTCAAGATACTCTGTAATCCGGCTTCCCACACGCAATGGTTGACCTACGGTCGCTTGCATGCCTTGCCTATATCTACTTGGTCGCACGCAGCGTGCAATGAATACAGATCGGATGAAGGGTGTCGACGGACAGCAGAATATGTTTTTTAAAAAAAACGAACAGATTGGCAGCTCGTTCCTGGGTCCGGCGATGGCCAGTCGCGGCATTGTAATATTGGTCAAAAAGACATGGAGGGGCAGCTGGCGTGAGTGCGTCACTAGAATGGCGGATGCGTCTACGGAACGACCTCGCCTGTGGTGAGAAAGGCACAGGCGTAAGCAAGGCACCGATGACACGGAATGCAGGTGGTCGTGTGGGGGATGCCTGTGCGAGTACGCGAAAACGCGAGAACATCATTAACATTGGCGGCAGCGGATCTTAAAGCCTTAATGACCAAATATCATATCAACTGTTATCCTCAGGTGATGGTGTTGCGTGTTGGTGATGTCAGCCATCGACGATGAGAGTGAGAGAGGAGAGTAGCCACCATCACTGGCGCCACTGATGGGTGCCAATGTGCACAAGCTACAACGTCCATCACCACAAGCCTCATACCCAAAATTTTACATTTTATAGTACAGACACATGTCTCCACGTACATATAATAAAAGTCCAACTAATACGGTGACTCTACAAACTTGGACCACATGTCAGGAATATCGGTGTCGGATATCTGTTGACGACGTAACCGCTGCTGCGGATACCCGTTGATAACGACTCCAACACCCATCTCCTTCAAAGCGTCCAGTTTGCCTAAATAATCTTCAACGTTCCCCAAGATCCGGAAGTCCACATATTGAAACGGGGATATTGCCTGATCAGCCTTGCCTGCGTTGTTCTGACGGGTCTCCACCATTAGGAGCATCGTCCGAGCGTCGCATGTGTAATTCGTTTTGATCGATGTCAGCTGGCGTCCAAGGCCGCCAGTCGATAGGCCAGCAATAGCGTCCTCATCAAAGGTTATGATCTTCGGGAAAGAGCAACGCCGCAATAACGGTGCGTATTTAAGCACCTCGCTAGCAGCTACGCAGCCTGTCTTATGAAGCTCGAGTTCTTCCAGTCGAGCAAAGTTGAACTTTGCCGCTATGGTCGGTAGCGAGTTCGAGGTAAAGCCACGGTAACGGAGTGAAAGCTTTTTCAAGTTTGGGAAAGTAAGGTGGCGGCAAATAGCGTCAAAAACGATCGAACTTCGGCGCTGACGGTCGAACTCGAGAATCATGACTTGCATGTTGGGCAACGCAGTAGTTTCCCTCAGCGCCAATGGCTCATCCCCATCCCACTCCCAATGCCAGAGCACGTGACACGATTCGAGGGAGGTTGCCTGGTAGAGGATACTCACCAATTGTGTAGGCGTCAACTCGACACATCGGATATCCAGATGGCGCATTTTGGTCATCGGCAAGCAACCAAACTGGAGAAGGTCGAGGCACGGTCCAGAAGCGCAAAGTAGAAAGTTGACGCGGCTGACGAATGACTCTAATTGGAAATGGGGAGTGTATTTATGGGCATGTAGGACCACTCGCGTCTCTTCGAGGTATGGTAGCGCATCGTCTGGTATCGCAGAGAGTTCGGCTAGTTGACAGGACGACAACATCATCTCGAGACGTCTCAGACGCACAGGTTGACATAAAGCTTGAATCGTCTGTGCGAGGTCAGGGAAGTTGGATTTCAGTAAACATAGTTTGAGGGTGACAAGCATGTTTCTTGCTCTCCTGAGCCACATTGCCGCCATCTCCAACGTCTCTTGATCAAATTTGGCGATAACGACGTCACTCCACAATTCGCCCGTGCTCAGCGCAATGTGCCTCCACTCTGAACAGACGTGTGACACGACCTGTTGAGGCGGTACGCCTGTGCTTCGAAAAGGAAGATAAACTTCTCCATGTGCGAGGGCATGCAGGACGAAAATGCGCTGGATGATCTCGGTCGGAAGCCTCTCGTGCAGAGAAGACAACGTCAGTGAAGACGTCCCTCCGGGACACTCAGCATTGCTGCCCGTGTGGTGCAACGGGAGTTCATCCCCAGCCACGGATTGCGAGGTCGTCGACTTGGTCGGTTCGCCGACACCAGTCCATGAAGCCGAGCTCGTTGGTGGTCTCATTGATGGGCTAGGCTAGGACACGGAGAACCCGCGACAGGCCAGTGGCAATGGCGTGGTAGAAGAGGAAGCGAGGTGTTTTCCAGCCTGAAACCGTGCGTTTATATCTTTATACAGGAAGCGCGCGCATTATCTCGGACTTTGAGATGAAATTAAAATTTCCCTGTCAATTTATTTACCGGTCTTAAGCGCTTTAAGCGCCCAACAGGCGCTCATAAAGCGCCCACCTATTGGAAAACACGAAGTAGTATATATCTTACTTTGAATGCACATGAATAATAACACACTATGAAAGTTAAAAACAATGATTGTAAGGCTACAATATGGGACTACGGCACACAAGAATCCTATATAAAAAAAATTGGTTATGAAAAGCATTGAAAATGCATGTGGAAAGCTGAGGCCTAGAGGCTCGGGACCCCCCCAAAAAAACACGTGTCACCCAAAGATCATTATCCAAGTAACATCAGCGCCAAATTTTGATCCAACGTTAACGTTAATTGACGGGCTGATTGGCGCGATCCCGTCTGCTTCACTGCTGCTCCTCATCTTTGATGAGATACGCCGGACGAACATCACCACTTGATGTCCTTCGAATCCCACCAGGTTGAAAGCGGATAGAGCTGGGAGAAACTTCATCACTTATCGGCGACGCCGCATCAAGATGAGGGTGTTGACGTGCGTGATGATGATGTAAGCCAAAGCCGGCAGGAAGCGGATGCACATGGGTTGCGGATGCAGACGTAGATGATAAGCGCTGCTGCGCAGAGGTATGATGTGGATCTTGGACAACCACGTTTGAAGGGGGGTGAGGCTGTGAATCTGATTGAGGTCCTAGCGTGTCCGCCATCAACGGAGCCGTGATGCCAAGGGGTGCTTGAGTAGCGATCTCCGCTGGCACAGGTGGCACAGCGGGCGTTGACGGTGACGTCTCTTCCGGTATGTATTCCTCAGGGCGGGCACCAAACGTTCCCCTCCAGCTTGCATGCCGACGGTACTGTGGCCACGAAGATTGGCCCGACACCTCCTCGCTCTGGTATGTCTGATATGTCTTGTACGAATGATGAGATTCCGCGGGAGAAGGCAACGATGTGTTCCCGCTGCTGTAATAAAACGAGGATTTTCGATCCCGCTTCTGCCCGAACGTCGCCCTATCATCTTCTCCATGAATTCCTTCTTCCCGTGCACGTGCTTCCCGTATCGGTTCAGTTGGGGAGCTTGACTCTACTTTAAATGACGCGGACGAACCATTGCTGAAATCTAAGAACGAACGATGAGGCGGTTGTCTAACCAACTCCATTGCACGAGGATGCGGCGTGGCATGTTTCGAGGTGTCGCCTGTATTAATGCTCAACTTGGGCAGAGTTGGCCGACTTCCTGCACGTCTCGTCCGCCCTGGACTCCTCGTGGCTATATCTAAATCACTACCTTCAGAACCTTCTCCATTGCTCATATCCATAAAGTCAACACGGAACGGGCTCACTCTGTTCACAGAGAGGAATCCAGTTGCCGGCGGTGAACTTTTGCTACTCCCAGATGATCCCCGTGATGATCGCTGTGAGCCGGCATATATATGTGATACGCTTGTAGGCGACAGCAGCGCACTATCATGCTTTTGTCGCAAATCCAATTTCAGTGGTGGGGGCTTGTGCGCCCGAGGAGGTACATTGGATAATTTCGCAGAATCAGCGAACTGTGTTGTGGTTTTCGATTCCGGAGCAACAGGCAAAGGCGGGAGCGCCCTTATTGGTCTTGCTATGGGACCTATTCTTCCAGCATTGTCATCCGTGACGTGACTAGGCTGTCGTTGTGAGGCAATGACGTGAGTGGGCTGCGGAGGGATGGGGAGCTGCCTGATGACAGGGACAGCGGATGGTAGAGGTAACAGAGCTGCCGGTTCAGAGCCGCTTTGAGGTTGTTCATTGAACGATAAATCAGTCGCAGCATATGGATGACGGGTATCGTTTATCCCCTCCTTCGAGTCATTCTCGTGAGCTAAAAGGCAGACAGAAGAACGGGACACATAGGAGAGAGGCGTAATTTCCGTTTCCAGTTCAGTTATATGACTGCGTGGTGATGCGTTTCCCCGGCACTTGCCAGCATATATAGTTTGACTTGGCCCTTCCGACGGTTGCCCATCGAGAACAAGAAGTCCCCCGCCACTTACGGTATGCCGTAATTCGGATGGACCGCCGGATGATTGGACACCCACAAATGGATACACGATCCCGGGTCCCGGTGGCTTTCTCCACCTTCCCGCAGCGTTCCCAAGTCCTGATAAGATTGAGCGCACGACCCTGCCAACACGTGCTCGAAAACTCCAGCGTTTAACCCCCACCTCGTCGCTGGAGCTTCCCTTCCAGTTCACTTTGGGACCTGTTGTTTTCGCAAATGTGATGGTGCTCAAGCTATTGATGCTTCGACCCTCGTCCCCAAGATCGCGGTCGAAAGTAGCCCCCGTCTCGCGGAGCCCAATCGACGAGGAAGGGCGACTCCGTCGGGGTCCCGAGCTCCCGTTACTGATTTCGTTCTCGCTCGACCATAAACGGCCGTGGACACGAATATGGCGCAGCGAGAAAGAGATGGGGATGGAGTAGGACTTTGAATGGGGTCGCGAGCTGGTTTGGCCGCTATTTCGCTGGCTTTGAGTTACAGAAACAGAAACTGGTGAAACAGGGACCGTAGCGTTGGGACTAGACTTGGGGGCGGCGTCAACGACGATACCAGGCATGCTTCTTAATCTGTGGGACATGTTTCCACCTTGTTGCTGACGGCCAGACTCGACAATGGCCGTGGCCTCTCTCACGAGTGCAGTTCCCACGTCTTCTCCATCAACCGACGCAAGGTGGGAGAATTGTGAACCCTCGATTACGCCAGAGTTGATATCAAGGGTATCAAACTTGTTGAAAGTGGGGAGTGGAGGCCGTTCGCTATTCCATAGCGAAGGTTGTCTGCTTGAAGGATTTATCATCGAAAGGATACGATCTATGCGTCTCTGGTAACTGCTGCGTCCACTTGCTTTTGTCGCATGACTTCGCATTGCTGGGCTAGTTTTGCCACCTCTTTTCGGGCTGTTAGCCGTCAGAACATCGGTCCTTGCTCGGCAACGACGAGTGCGGGGTCGAAAGAATAGGTAGTAGTAGAATAAAAGTGCTGCAATGACGGAGAATAAGACTCCAGCTAAAACAATGGCTGCAATAGTCCCTGATGACAAAGGTGCCCCAAGCGTCGGTGGAAAATTTGGTAACGCGGACGGGGTCCTGAAATGCGTGTGAACGTCAAGACAAACTGACATGTACTGCAGAAGCTCACGGAACAGGAAAACTTGGCTCAAATACTAGAAACCCATTGGATTTGATTATCAAGTCAGCACCATCTTCGTTGGTAACTGTCAGGAAATAGGGAGTAGTCGGGTCTAAACTAGAAGCGTAATATAACAGAGCGTTAGGGTTCGTAAATGACGTTTGGGCGGAAAACTTCGTTCTCGTAACATCGAGATTCGTCAATGAGCCGTTAATGGATGGCCCGAGGGAGATCGTATACAGTCCTGAAGTGGCCATTGTGCTTCCTAACAGCGTAACAGCAGTACCTATGTGGGCTCAGTCAAGGTCCAAGGGGTTTGGAGGAAGAGAACCTTGGAAGTGTGCTATTGCTTTATCGCCTGCAGTGGTAGAGCGGTGGATAAGCCCTAATTGAGGGTCGTTTTGGAACGACCAACGACCATACCAAGCAACGCTAGTGTCGTTGACGGGTACCTGCACATAACTGTGGATGTATAAGCTGTAGTTTGTGATGATTGGATGATAACGCACGCTCCAGTGCGGTTCATAGGCGAAGGGGATGTGATTGTTGCCTTCTCAAACGCCAAAATACCCATGTTCGAAGGGTAGGAGTGGACGACGAGTGATAAGTTGTGTCGTTGAAGCGGGAGACTTTGGAATGAGGCCAGAAGGTTTTGAGAGAGATCGACGAAATCGGGAGTGGTGACATTACCGTCAAGATAGACGGTATAGTTCAAGTGAGACGAATCGGACAGGTTTCCCCTCAACTGTACACCAGTTCCCTGCCAGCTAAGGGTGAAAGACGCATTGTCATGGGCAGTGATGTGGTAAGAAGTCCCGGCGGGTATGGTTCCGGCCTGTGGTTGACATCCAGACGAGAAACAGGTCGTCCAGCCTGAGGTGGGTGATGTCGAAGAATTTGAGGGCGAATAAAGGATGGTCGGAGACGTATCGTTCACATCCAGATGGACGACACTGGCCATCACATGTGATCCTCTGCGGGGCTGTCTGACAGCATCAGGCAGGTTGGGTATATATTTTCGCGTCGAGCTCCTGATATCTCCGTACGAGGTCCCGTTGTCTCATAACGACAACCCTGTCACCATTATTGTCCGCTCAAACGGCACAGTAACCAGGCCGCCCGAATCCAGTGCCGTAATTCACCCTATATTTGATCCTCTGCATGTTTATGAAACTGTCAGCATGAAACATCTCATGTTCCGTTTTGCAGCAAGAAAATCCATTAATCCGGAGTATTCGCGCTTGTCGTCACCAAGGTAATATCATCTTATCAAGATCAAGGCTGTCCAGTGATGAACCGAACAAGATACCATCGCTATTCCGAAGATAATTATCAGCCAGGACGATGCGAACGAACTTATATGCTGCGCTTGTCCCAAGATAGACGCCACGTGGAGAATGGTGGCGTCGGATGACACCTCTTACGGTAGGCCAAATTTCTGTAAATCCGAATTTTTTTTGAGAGTGAAATCTCACGGTCATTCTTTATGGAGTGGCATTTTTACAACTGGAACAACGGACGTATGGCGGCGAAAATGACAATCTTACAGAATTGGAACGCATCACAGTTGGACTCACAATCGCAAAGTGTTCCATATATTTCAGCAGCTCGTTAAATCACCAAGACGATGCCAGAGCCACGTCGAATGATGATTCATTCTCTAGTTGTGCAATACACAAAGAAGTGGATCAGTCCTTCGCTTTGTGTGTGCCGACCATAGAGATTTGTTCAATATCAGGTAGGATCGACAATATAGCCTTGGGAATCAACGGCTTCAGCGCAACTTCCGCTGCTTCTGTTTCGTCTTGTTTTTCTCAGGGATCAAGATATAGGGACTAGATCTGTTGTCACCGTTGTGCAACTCAACAACAAAAGCTCGCCATAGCTTTGGTGCATGTGTTGCGAGTGCAACCCACGACGAACGCATCCCGGTAACAAGCCTTGATCCGACCTCTCGGCTTGGAAGGTATGTACTGAAAGATGAGTTGCAGGATATATGCCGGGAGTTTTTAGTGCGTGCAAGAGCGACTCTGTAGTGCTTGATTTCGTCTGGATGTTCTTCCTAGGCCATATAATCTGTCGTGCTGCGCCTGGACACTCTTCAACACGAGTTGTCGGATATGCTTTTACTTTTGATCATAAAAAAAGGCGAGTGCAATTTGTAATGGTCGATTCCACCTGCGAGCTCCTTTTATAGACATGTCACCGACCCATCTGTCGTTCTAACTTGTCCTCCGCATTTGACAGCGGTCAAACATTTCTCCCTTGGCCAGATATGTAAGCGACGGTTTGTCAAGAACGAGCACTTGACATCGCACGAAATCATGCAGTCACGAACTTACGTCCTACGGCCCGATATTAATTTCCGCGGCTCTCGCAAGAACTCAAAATCTTTGCTACAGTTACGTGAAAAGAAAGGGAAAATTCCACTTCTTATCCAATCATGCATTATGATTTCTTGCGGCTTGCGTGATTTTTTCCAGGGTATATGACTTCTTTGCACCAAGCTTAAATTTTTTTGTCGTCAAAAATGTATCATAAGGCGACGGAAAATAGCATGCCAATAAGCTCTTTCGACTCCGAGGCCAGCATGGACATGAGGCTAACCGATGGCTATTAATGAATATGTTCAAGTTCAGGCCATGTTCATCAAACTGATACGTACCTTATCATCCAAACCAAGTGTACCTGAATTATACTATGTATACCTTCCTTTCGACAATCTCTTCAACGCCAGAACAGGAGAGACCACGGGATACTGACAGTTCAGTAATAATGAATCGTACCACTGGCGCCGGCCTATAGGTAGGTAGGTCTGTTTGTGGTCGTATCCAAGGAAGGGCTGGTTGGAATTCACGGGCACGAGGCGACCAAGAAATAGAGCCGGCACCGATATGCTATCGATGGGGAATGCTATTTAAATTCGCGTCTCCTGGACTAGGAAAATGGTTAAGAAAGATTAGCAGCTAGATTGATGACGATTCTCGCATTGCTATATCAATCTTCGGTTGGCCAAATCAGAAGGAATCGATACCGGTTACGGGAGACTCTTGCCCATCGATCGCTAGCCATATTCTCAAGGATGGTCTTCAACCACAACATAATACACGGTATACTAGTATATGAATCAGACAGACTGGTTAATGTGGCATGCATATAACATTCCTTTCTTTACTGGCAAGGATCATGCTGTCACAATTTAAAAAAGGACCTGAAATCTATAGTAAGCCTCTTTCCCGTCATCCGCACATCACAGGATGCTCATACGGATACCGTACCGTCACCGTGAGAACTTCAATTGAGTCCACTTCAACCCAGTCAATGTCAACGGTACGGAAAACAACTGTCAAGTACCGTCAAACGACGGCATTAAACGGTTCAAACGTTCAATGCCCGACACCGAACAAAAATCTCGCAGATTTGATTTCCTCGTTTCTTCATCTAAAATTTTGGTTTCAGCCCTGGTGGATAACGAAAGACAGGTTCGGCTCCGGATCTGGCAGTTGGCGCTAATAAAAGACGGAGAATCACCATTTGATACTCCAGCCATGTAGGGACTACGGTACGTGGGAGATTACGTGTGCGCCGCTGATCGAGCGGAGCGGTGGCGAATGCAGCTTTCCACCTCCCGTAAAGCCCAGCCGACTTTTTGTCAGAATCACGTCGCGTCCTCTGATCGTTCTTGCCAGACTCCACTACTGCAAGTCTTGTCGCCACGCACAAACCTGACTATATCGTCCAGACAATTTTTGACTATTCACAACTGGTTGCATACATACTCAGTATTGTCCAGAACCCATCCTGGGCCTCGCGCACGTTGTTCCAGCAGTTTGATTCATGAATATCCACAGTGAGAATCACTGCGAATGCGAGGTGAGTTTCGTTTGCGTTTCACTGCCCTAATATTTTGATGATCATGATGGATATAGTATAGTGCAGAACAATTGGCCTTTGCGATGCGATATCATGGAGCTTTTGATTTGAATCCGTAGGATGCAAATGAAACTTGCAAAAAGCGTTGCCCCCTAAGCGCTGGATGTTCAATACTCATACCGTATTGAAGCAGGCTAGAAGACGGCCAAGCGCGCATACGGCTACTATCACTTTTATTTGTACATATGGGTATATCTCCGCACATCTTCCATTTCACAACGCGTAAAATGCTGGCATATCCTACATCTCCGGACCGGAGGGGTCTGAAAACAAGTGTCAAGTCGGGCTTGACGCTCTCCCCTTGTACTCATGGGCCTCCGAACCGAACCGCAATTACTGGGTTTATTGGAGGGAATAATCGGACGCTGCAGATATCCGTTCTATCTCGTATGACATCTGTGGGACCGGTCGATGGGATGCCTGCAAGTGATGCACATGTTTTGTCGGCAGAGTTGTCAAAAAATCAAATATTCCCCACACGTGGAGAAACCGTGGTTCACGTACTTTTGGTCGACCGTGAAGGTCTTGAGCCCGGAGCCCATGGAAGAGAAGGCCAAATGAATGCCCTTCTCCACTTTCGCCCGGGAAAAGAATCACTCGCCTCGTATGGCGAACGAGGCGGGCGACGGCGGGGCGGGGCACCAAAGCGGACCCCGAGTCAGCTCAATGTAGCCAATAGCGACAAAAGCAGAAAAGCAAGAAATACCACACGCCAACCGCATTGTAGGTGGTAGCTGCTCCCGGGCGTGCTTTTCCGATCTGCGCCGCTTTGGTCATGAATTTGACGAACTTGAGGATCCTTCCACGTAGGTTGGGTCTCCATGGGTGAGAATTCCTCTTCTTCTGGTTCGACGAAGCTATCTTGGGACCTGTCATTGTCAAGCTCCTCGCCCGCCATCCGCTCAGCCCAGCCAAACTCCCCTTCAACATCAATATCCCCGAGTGAAAACTCACCGCTGTCCACCGAATCGACCCCTTCCTCTTCCTCACTCTCTTCGGGAATTGTGCCAATGAAATTCGTTCATGCACCTTCTTCGCACCACCAGGGTGTTGGTTTATATCCCAACGACCAAACGGGCATTAGGAGAACGTCAACCATATACTTGTCATGGGAGGTGCAGAGATGGGGAATGGAACAGTGAATGGTGTTCATCGTGTGATATGCAGGTGTGTGTATGCAGGTATGCAAGTCGCTGAATATGCCAGATATCAGTGGGTGATGGTAAGGGTTTAGATGAGGAAAGCGACGGCGCGCCCCGTTTTGTTTTGCGCGGTCAGAAATTTGGATGGTAACCGAAGCCATTTGGCTGCCAACATCATGTTATGCCATTAATGTCGCGATAATGCCTATATATCTCAGAGCTTTATACATGTCACAGATTTCCTCAACATCGTCGCGGTCGTTCAGCTCATTCACGGCCCAAGGACACACTTTGGTAACGGGTTTGACTTGCAACCCACCTTGCAAGTCGGTCGCTCACCTCAGTCGCGTATTAACTGAGGTGAGGGGTGAACTTAATACGGCCCTTATTATGCCATGCCGTGGGATATTCGTACCCCTAGTCATCATCGATCATCTTGCGAATCGTGCGAATATGTCAGGGTCACTTCAGTCTATATGAAGCAGGTGCGCAAAGATGAATGTCACCAAGTCTGCAGTTGATAATCGCCCACTATGATTCTGGGGACCGATCTGGTGACTCAGTTGAGCATTCTGGCTGCTACATAGCAGGACTGCGAAAAAAAAAAGCGCCTTCTATGACGCCATCTCACGTTAGTGAGATTCGCTGGTTACCAGCTGATACCATCAAGATATGCCCCTTCTACAACGTCAATCGCTGGCCTTCATATCTATCCCATCACTGGCCTTCCCATTTGCACCTCCCTCACCATGCCTTATTACGGCCCACTAGAGGATGCATATATTATTTTCCAGGAGAAAGCGTTCCTTGCATCGGATTTTGTGTCTGGTGTCGGCTATGGTTCGTAGCATTTCTCTGTTACGAAACGCGTCCCCGACATGACTATTCGATACAGGTATACAAGTCGTGTTGTATATCAAGTGTGTAGCGCACCTTTGGAATCAGCGCAAAAGCCGGGGAAATATCTCACTCTTTCTTCTGGGATACATCACGGTGCTGCTGAGCCTCGACTTGCTCTTCTTGGCCTCGGGTGCCTGGACCACCGAGGACATGTACATCAACAACCGCAACTATCCCGGTGGGCCTTGGGCATACTTCTTGGCAACGCAAAATCTACCAGAGAATGTTCTGTTCATACTTTCACTTTTCCTGCTTACATTTCTGTCTGATTTGCTTGTGGTGAGCAAAGCTTGACTGTTTTCGTGCTGGCTAATATCTTATATTTCAGCTCTGGCGTTGTTGGGTCATATGGAGGTCTTCAGGGAAAGTCACGGCCTATGTGGCTACAGCTATCCCTTCCACTGCGCTTCTCACGTCTTTTGGTGAACAACGTCCTCGACATTCATATTCAAAAGAAAGGCTAACATTTCCCGATTCAAGTACTGGGAATAATGTGGATATGGGCGTCTAGTCAACAGGGTTTTTCCGTATTCAACTCATTTCCGTTGGCTATCGGTACAGCGTATTATCTAACGTCATTCATCGCCAACACCCTCCTCACAATCCTGATAATCTTCCGCCTCATCCTTCATCGTCGAAGAATTTTGGCTATCTTCCCTTCACAACATGCCGCACAAACCCCTAGCCCTTAGTGTCAGGATGCGAATTACGTTTCACTTACTATCATCATAACTGAATCTGCAGCGCTGTATTCAATATTTGCCCTTGCATACATCGTGACCTATGCCATCGACAGTCCAATGACTTTGATATGCTTACCCCCTGCTCATCACATCACAAGTATGTACGACCTTCCATTGCACGTGTTGTGAAATTCATGACAATCCGAAAGCAAATTTCCGGCTATCTTATCATTCTGCGGCTCGTCCATGGGCGCGCCTGGAGTTTGAATACGTTGACAAGCGCTAATGCAGTGTCCGAATCCCGCCTCACACCCTTGCAGTTCAAGGGATCCGGTGTCAGCCCTCGTGACAACTTGGGAATTGACAAGTATCAAAACACGATGCAATCCAATATCATATAGTTTCGACGGGTCTATCAATGACATCATCTATAGGCTTTATTTATTGATAGCTAGGTACAGATGCTGAGTTTTAGCAACGCAAGGCCCAAATCCACGTTCGATGGCTCGATCAACTGAAAGCATCTGATTGTTACTACCGGCAAGCGTTCCGATGCATCTGTCCATTGTTTGTTAATGCTGCAAACCCCGAACGTTATTATTATGATCACCACAACCGGATGCGGAATATAAGAACGCCTGGACAGAGGGGCCCTTGTCTAATTCAAATGTCACCAAGTTGGCGGAAGGTGCGGTTTTGACTCGGAGATTGTCGCGCAACTGTTTTTTTCCTTTCCGCGTAGAAAGGCACATTCAAGTTGCTAGGTGGATACATAGAAAAAGGCCCGGGGCCTTACAAGAAACTAAGCTGTGCTGAACGATCCTTCCCGAGCCTCTCGATGCGGCGTAAGCTGAGCTTGTCAAGGTCAACAGGTCGTCGCACACATCTAATTAGTAATACTTCAATGCCAGACCCCTGGTGCTAGCACAACCCAACAAGTCACGGACGTCGGCGACAGTTCGGGACCGAAAGGTTCACCTTAGTACCTGCGATATCGCTTCTCCCCAGCCTTCCTATCCTGTGCAACAGAAGTTCCGGAGCCGACTGTTGCAGTACTGATAATGTCGAGGATAAACCTTTATCACTGTCGCGACCTCGCCATCGGCATCTGTTATCCTCGATTTTGCCGTCCCGCCGCAAAACTGCCACGGCCGTCTCACGCGCCTACAACCTACCATGTAATTTCAGAGTTTTGGCTATTCCCGGTCGACGGGAAACATGTAGCGCAGGTCCAGCTAAAATACTCAAAAATCTCTCCAAGCCCTCTCTCCTGCTCTCAATCACCTCGTCCGATAACCGGTTTGCTAACACACTTTTCCAGGAAGGGGAGGAATATTAACGCGCGTGGACTCGTGTCCGAATATCACGGAAGGCTTCAAAATCAGAGTAGCTTCATCTGACGAAAGAATGTCGAAGCTTCAATGCGGGTATGTTTGTCATTTGCAATGAGAAAGTTAGCACGGAAGTCAGGCAGAATAAATGCAAACGTACTCGAGTCACAATCTTTCTTTCTGCCAAATCCTGAGATCATAAATGTCCAGTCCTCGGATACGCTCATAAAAAGAGAACGACTCACCATGCATCTATGGGTTTTTAACACCGACCTCTAAGAAGCTCTTTAGGATGCTGTACATCTGTTCAACAAGTGCCGCAAGATCATAATCTGGGTGTCGTACTGATAGAAAGCAATCAAGATAACAGTTCCAAGAGATATTAAGTTAACATCGTCCACCTCACAGTCAGCCGTATCATAAAATCATAAATCTCGTATGTAGAATACGTTTGATTTGTTGAGTGAAAGCCTCAGAGTAGAACATGTCGTTGATCGCGCAACTTCGACCTTATGCTGAAGGTTGGCCATGGTAATCCGCCTTTTCCAAAATGTGCCCATCCAGTGCCTTAAAATCAATACTCTTCCACGCTCTCTATCAGGCATTGTGTTGTAATGTCTGTTTCTTATATTAAGCTGAAAAGGTGTATAAGGCAATGATGACAATGCCAGGTCGTCAAGGCGCCAAAGTATCCTTTCTCAAACCAAAGCTCACAAACCGCTTGAAATCCGAAAACACCTCGCGTTTTGGATCATTGCGGCCTCCCAATCCAGAAACCCCATCACTACTATTCGAAGCGCCAATGACGAGAGGAAGCGAGACGCGGCTTGCTCCCGGGCTAACCAGACTGAAACCAGGATGTGCTGGCGGATCCATATCAAGAGAAGAAAGGAAAGATGTGCTTTCCAAGTCCGTCTTGGTGCTCGTGATGGAAAGGAACGTATCGAGTAAATCGTTCTGCGCTGCCTTTGGTGTGCCTTTGAGATCAAGGATCTGCGTTATCATTAGTTACATTCCGTAAAAGAATGTCATTCGGTACCTTCTGGAAGTTCGTAAATGACGCGTCGCCTATCAGAAGAGTATAATTGAGAATAAACCCCTCGGCCGGGTCCTAACGGGGCGTCAGGCGTGAATATGAGAGAAAAAGTATGGCTTACGATAGGCGTGACGATCACTTTGAGCAGCGCTTCCTGCCGACCAGTACTCTTCGCAAGACCGCGGGTATACCTACGAATTCGTCAAATCGAGCCAGAAAGGTGTAACGAAACCTTGCGTACGTCGCCGTTTGCAAATCTCCTGGCATTTTCATCAGGAATGCCTTGATTGCTTGTAGATCTATGAGTAATTGCTCAGCGCCGATTTCCTTCAACGGGCGACTCTTGACCAAGGCATTGGTGAATTTGGCCAAAAGAAGGCTACATCGTGTCTGGCATTGTTTTCTTCATTGTGGAATTTGGAGGGCTTACCTACAAGCTTTATCGAAGAAATTACGCAGGTATTTCTTCTGCTCAACATGAGGTTTGATGGTATCTGCAATTTGTTCTGCAGCTCTGACGACTTCATAAGTATAAGGTGATTGCCCAGTAACTTGGCTGAGGGTGCTCCATGCCGTTCTGGACATCGTAGAGAATGCGGAGTCGCACGCCAGTTCTAACTCACGTAGCTGTACTACGATAGCTGAAGATATGACACTGCCATTGTAAAGCAATCATTGATATTAGATAACTTTGTTCCTACCTGACAAACAAATCTCTTTCCGCTTGTAATGTAATTTTTTCTCTATACTCATCGTCAATTTCTTGCCGTAATTTCTCCTCCAACTGTAAGCTAGATCAATGAAGGCCGCGGCAAAGCGTCCACACGTACGTCTACAGTTGTTACTTGACAGTAGTCTGCTGTATTGACGACGATACATGAATATTTCAACTCCCTAGGGTCAAATCGAGTGTCGGTAGATCTACGAGGTGCGTTTGGGGGTCTGAATCATTATTAGTGAGGGTGAATACGAGGAGATCTTGGCGCACCGTTTAAGGCTCGAAGATAGAACATCCTCTAAGTTGCTGTCAGTGGCATGTAAATGGAAAAAGATAACTCTCACCTGCATATATCTTGAGCCACTTCTTGTGCAACGTGCATAAATTATAAAGCGCTTGGCCAGTGGAATACTTGGCGCATTGCTCCAAGCTTTGGCGGTAGAAATAAAACAACTCTGTCGACGAGGGCAAGACAATATTGGGTGATTCGTCAGCCTCCTTTTCCTCTATCGTTGACGCGCTTTCCGTAGACAGGTGCGGTTGTGTACGCGCTGGCCTACCCTTGCGATGAGGAGCAAGCATGTCAGTCAATGCCCTATCATGATTCAACAGGTCGTCTATTTAATCGTGGTCAGTCTTACCGTTCTTGAGCATCAATAAATATGCTCATGTGAGGTTCAAATGCAGCAGATATCGGCTTCGTCAGGTGTGCTTGAGTCGCCGCAACAGCATTCATCATCTCTTTAAACTAGTTGGCATTAAAAAATTGCAAGTGAAACACTAATCCGGTCGGACTTACTGGCGTTGCCCATTTCTTGGCCATGGCAGACTCAAATTCGACGGTCATTTGGAGGTTGTCGAGAAGCGACTTGACAGATAAACTTGATCCTGCTTTAGATAAGAGCGCAGCAATATCTTCCCTATTCATCATATCAAGTCTAGCCTTGAATTCCGCGCGATACCATACCTCGTGATCTCCGTAAATCTAACAAGAAGATACCACCCAACTCTCCATTCTCCCGGAAAGACACGGCCTTGCTCGAGCTCGTGGGTTTGCAACAATCGCTTAAACCATGCAAAACGTCGTGAGATGTTGTCCAGTTGCCCTGCTTCTTCCGTTGGGCGAAATATTCGGCGATAATCCTTTACCTCCATTGCAACATAGCGATCGATCAAATGTAAACGGAAATCATCGCCCAAAATATCTACTACCCTGCATGCCTCGGAAATCATGGCTGACTTGACAGGCCTTGATTGATCCTGTAGATAACTGGAGAGGGAGTAAATCTGTGCTTGAGGGTAGAATAGCAACCATACAATGCATCAAAATCGTCATCCAACTGGGTTTTGAGCTGTCCCTGCATCTCTTGTATCCTTTTCCAACAATGGGATATGTGAGATACACCTTTATATGGTTTAAACGATTCGGAGAGTTCTCTGACAGCCTGTAATGGTGCATGTAGGCAGTTGCATAGAGTTGTATGGATTTAGGACGTACAGCAAGCGTCTTCGCAACCTCTGCATACATCTTTTCTTTCATTAAGTCATCAAGTTGCGTGAGCGCGTTTACTGGTAGAAATTGCACGATTAGGGTACATATATGCGCCGAAGAACAATCCACGCACCTAACATCTGCAGCCTCCTAAACACCGTCATGCTTAAAATCAAATTTCTTTTCGCCGTATCAAGAACTTGAATGTCCTTCGTTATATTCCGAACTACAGCCTCAGACTCAGTTGCCTTTTCTCTTATACGCGACATTTGACCCAGAAGGTCCTAAATACAGTTAAAATAGAAAGAAAAAGTAGAGAAAGACGAGGACGAACCGAAATCATCTCCTGAATGAGCTGCATGTGCTCAGGATCTTGGCTACGTCGAAGCTCGGCGTGTAGAGCCTCTACTTCACGACGCAATTGAGTTCTAGTGTCGTTTAGACGTGCATTGACCTCTTCTATGTGCGCGAGTGAGTTTTCTAGACATCTCATGCTTATGTTTGAGCGCGGAATAACGACAGGATAAAAAAAGGCGTACGATCTGGGAACAAGTCATTGAGCACTTTTGCCGGATTGAAATTGTTGTTGGACAAGTCATCAAAGGGGTCGATGATCTCATCTGGTTTGATCTCTAAAATGCGTTGCACGGCTAGAGCAACTTCACTAGGGAGCAGCTCATCATCGAACATAACGTGGGGCGTGATAAACCCTAACCATAGGGTCCTCTGCACGACACTGTTATGGCCTCGCTCGGTACTAGCGACGAGGCCGAATCGAAACAACAAGTTGTATTGACCTATGAGGGTCATCCTGTATTTTCATGTTCCAAATGTGCTGCAGTAATTGTAGGTCGGTCTTTGAAGAACCAGATTCTCGTCGTTGACCAAGCATGACTACAGTCACTACAGGATGAACTGATTAGCAAGGCATTCTCTGGGAGGGATGGGAGAGGATAGTGAGTTCATTATTCACGATTCCATGCGTAATAACTGATTCTGGTGTATGTCTAGTCTCATGCATTCCGCAACGAATGTCCGGTTAGGCCGAAGAGAGGATCGCCCTTTATTGTAGGCCCTATTATTATTTCCCAATGAGTACTTTATTAATGAATGTGCACAATCGTAGGACAGGCGTCCATAGTGTGGCTGACGTGTTTTGTCTCGGGTGTAACGATAGACTTGGATGGTTTTATCACAAGGCGGCAGATTCGTCGCAGAAGTACAAAGAAGGTGGGTTTTCGTACAAAATCGATATTTCATTTCTCACCGTTGCATGCAGGAAAGTACCTGCTCGAGAAGGAAAGACTTATTAAAGAGAATGAATGGGAGTTGGATGAATAATAACTCAGGCGAGGTATGATCTTTATGGCTCTTCCAACGAAATTAGTCAAGTCAATTGTTCTGTACAATGAATGTTCAAACAGGAATAACTTGGTTGTGGTTATCACCTTTGAAAGAAAACGGCATCATAAGAATCGTCTTGTGGTTTTGGCCCGCGCATTTAGTAAATTGGCGGATTATACCTCAGTTATGTCCAATGACTGCGAAAACAGAATACTTGGCAACGAGAGAATGATGATGAGTAAGAAACTACCATCATTCTTGTCTTCAGGAACAGGGGCCCATGTTGAGCGTCGTATTGCAAGGGCCGAATGGTGCGTCCGTACGTTTTGGTACGCGCGTGTGCTCTGACGGTTAATAGGTTCAAGTTGCATCTCCGGCCGTCCCATCTCGTTGCTGAACAAGGCTTCGACGTTAAGGACATCCCAACGAGCCATCTCGCAAGAGCGAAGATGGACCTCTTTACTCGAAAAACGTCTTCACGAGGAGGATCCAGGCGGACACGCGGAATGGGATGTGCATTATCTGAAGAAGACAACGCCCTAGCTGAAGATGGAGTTGGAGTTTCCAGTGCAGCTGGACCGGACATACGATAGCGTGCAGGATAATGGGGACGTATGGGCGCGCGTCGGCAGACGTGGGTGTGCGAGTTTGCGGCCCAGATCGTTTGGTGGATGCGAGGAGTTTAGGAGGGGATGGCGCTGATAGTTGTTGCGCAGGCAGCTGCAGCTGTGTGTGAACCTACCAGTAGGTGAGTATGAGTAGGTCAACAGTGTCATCGATGTCGTCGTAAATTCACGGTGGTCATACTTCGACACATCAAATAATTTTATTAAAATTAAATAGCCTAACATGCGTACTGAACCTGTGGATACGGCGCGAAATTCAAGTTCAAATCAGTGCCACGAGTCATTCACAACGATACTACCAGATGAAGGTGTTGTTACCTCTACTTGGTCCACTCTCCCATGTGAAAGGTATCAGTCGAGCCTTGACATTGGAATGCGAGCTGTGTACAACCCAAGGTCCTTAGCTACAGAGTCACTTGTAGCAGGACAAGAGAACGAGACAAGGTCATCTGGGATGACAAACACAAAACGCCAGTTTGTGCGGGGAGGTAGACCACTGCAAGATGCAAGAAAATCATTAATGCCACTCTTGATGTCGTGATCGTGGCACCCAGTGCATTGAAAGATGTTGAGATATCCTCCATGTAGTATAAAGGAGTCGAGAGCAACTTGTTGGCCACTTCGGTGTATATAGTAGACGTCTGGTCGAATGTTTAACTTAGTGGTGGTATCGTAGACGAATGTGCTGCCAACATCAACCTGGAGAGAAAAGACTTGCTGTGCCACTCCATGAATGGTGGCAGACGGAGGTCGTTTGGTGCCGAATGAAGCATGCCAGCGGGAATTGGCACGGTTCGACCGAACCATTGGCCTAGCGTCCAGATAGATACGCTTTCTGAAACACCGATGGACGAAAACTTCAAATATTGAACCAGTCATTCCCCGAGCATCCCCAAACTTCGAAAAGTTAGTCCACATATCCAACAGCTGATCATTGCTGAACACCTCAAGCCTCTGTACAACTTGTTGCTCAACTGCGACCGAGATGAGATCAGCTGTAACGCGCCCGTCGCCCAGTGCAGATCCTCGCTTGCGCCGAATCAGGCAGATTTTATGCGAGAAGTTATCAAGTGACAATCCGGAACTGCTTAAGAAAAGCTGTTTGAGGAGATCAGGACTAATCCTGTTGATTGCGTTGTCACGTTCGGAGATGTGGCGTGCAACTTCATCGGGACTCAATTCGAAGCAGAAGCGTGCAGTGGGGCCTAAGGAATCATATCTCTGTAACGCGTCATCTAGCCCTTGATTTAGATATACGATATTGGTGCTGAGTTGGAGAGCGCTCAGCGTGAGTGGGTCATGAAAGGAACATACTCACGCATACTCGATCTCCACCCTTGTCCAAGGATTCATTATCACCTGATGGAATGTCCATGACTGCGTAATCCCTGACCAGCGATCCGGCTGAGGGGAGGTGATATAGATAGGGAAAACACCTGGTGGGAAATGGGTCAGGGTGCTCGGAATCCCAGAGGGTGATTGAGCAGAATCAATGATGGTCCATACAGGGGGGCTAAATTTGTTGAAGCTGAATGTGGCAGGGACAATAAGTACCCCTTCGGAACAGAAGAGATAGAACATGGATGCTTGACACCACAGAGATACAGACTTTTCCCCAAGACGTCGACGTAGGACATAGTAGGCCCAGAATGATTTTCCTATGCATAAAAGAGTATTAAAAAAACAAAGTTTCTCATATTGATGACAGAGTAGTACTGACCAATTCCTGGCTGGCCAGTGACAACAATAGCAGATGGACGATATACCTTGCCCACTGCATACATATCTTCAACCCATTTATAGATTCTAAGGTATTCAGCACGAATGAGAAGTTGCATCCAGTTGGTGTCAATGATTGGGGGTGGTGTAGCAGGAAGGACATCACTGCCATTCTCTTCTCCATTCTCGTCATTCTCTTCATCATTAGGATCATAGATTGAATCCTTAAGAGAAATGTGCTCCTGAGGTAGAGGGATGCCCCAAAACTGCTCATAGAAATGCAAGACCAAATCCCTTGGGGTGTTATCATAGTGCAGTCGATCAAACCCTGAAAACATTATTTAACCCAATGACATAAAGAGCAACATAGAAGCCATATACCAAAATTTGCGTAACAAGGGCCATCATCCACAATTGAAGAATCTGTGAAAATACAGTTAATCAGATGCATATATAGGAATGAGAAGTTATCCAAAGGAGAGATGGCAATGAGTCAGATGAGAATGGAAACACACTGCCCACTCACCCACTTTATGTCTTTTACCCCTCTCTTCATTGGAACCAATGTCATTGAGGTTACACTTGTGGGAAGCTGTGGAGGAGGCAACTGCAGTGTGTGAATGACAGGGAGCAAAGATATGGGACAAGGAGATGAGAGGTTAGTCAGTATGAGTGGTGAGGAAAAGCTGGAAAGGAGATGGAAGAACCATGGACTCACCAGCAGGAGGACGTTCACCAGTAGATGAAGCTAGATGACAAGGTAATGAGCAGAACTTCAACAGGTATGACTAGAAGTATGACTAATATGATGATGCTTACCATGAGTGGAGATGTTGGATTTGACCTGCTGCAAGAGATTTGAATCATAGGATGAGGATGGTGTGATGGATGCTAATATGTGAACAAGTTAGAATGGTAATGACTAACATCACAGGCCATTAGTACTTACTACCATACGGACGTGGTAATATAACACTCATAACCCTCCCAGGGTCTTTCACCCAATATAATGAGATGTCATTCCACATCATCAATTGCTGACCATCTTCAAGTTTAACACCTTGAGCATCTTCGTTGAAGGTTTCCAGACACAAGTTGAACTACCAGGAATTAACTTGCATGCCAGTGCTTGATAATATCATTCACCCACCTTGTAAACTTCTAGGGCAGCAGGGGCAATGTCTTTGAATGATGGCTTTTGTGCATGGATGGCTATCTTGAGATGATGAATAGGGGCACTAAGTTTGATGGAAACTGTAAAGGCTCGGTTGGGTGGATCACCCAGAACCCAGCACCACAGCATGATTTCATCAGGCTCGGACATATTGGTGTTGTGTCAAAGTTGAAGTCTAATGAGTGTGATTTGGCAGCTGTCTTAAATAGGGTGAGAACCTGCACTGCCACATGACAAACAGTTCGAATTTCCTTCCGCCTTACGTTCCATTCCTATACTGCAGACCACTGGCAGACCAGTTAATAAAATACACCCATCCCCGGCCATTACAAGAGGAAAAAACGAAAAACGGGCAGAAAATGGTATGTACTAATAATAAAAAGAAGACCAAGAATGGAACAATAATTTCACGCTTCAAGAAATCCCCCGCACCGGAGGCCTTACAATGACATCGTCGACGCCAAATTCAGCCTCATCAACAGCTTTTGCGCCAACATCGCCTCTTCAACGTCCAGTCCCTCTGGGCAAGACACAGTACTCCGCGCAGGACTCGCATTGGACTTCTCCAGCCCTTCAAGTCCCCGTCTCAGCTTCGACCGCGTCAGCCTCCACGCCCAACGACATCCCCGAACTGGATCCCAACCTCAGACGTGCAAACCTCTCACTCGACGCCAGAGGCGAACAGTCACTCCTCGCCCTCCGTCCTCTACCTTGCCGGTACCCCAAACCAGCAGCCGTAGCTTCAGCCGGTCCTGGATTCTGCTGATATTGTAGTGTCGGAGTCGGACTCTGCGTGGCGCATCGACTGCGCTTCGTCTTCACCTTTGACTTGACGACGGCTTCCCGTCCCCCAGGCCAGGCGCCAACGAGAAATCCACGACGAGCGATAACCCGCCGCACAAACTCATCCTCGGGCTCGTCGTCCCATGAAACCCATGCCGACTTGGACTGCGACTGTCGCTCCATGCGTTCTCAATGTGATCCGACATCACGCGTGTGCTGTACCCCCTCGTCCCAAGATCAGGCGGTGCAAAAGGGTCCCTCAGATCCATGAAATCAGCGGGACCCTCAACCATTAGCCCGATCTGTTCCTGGTCCTGATCCTGCCCCTTATCACGACCTTGTTGTAAATCAGATGCCGATTGGGACTTCCAGGTTCGCTATCGGCTGGAGTTTTGAGGCTAGAGTGGCTGACGGGGCTCGCAGGACTCCTCGTGGGTGACATAGAGAGCGAGGATAACAAGGACGAGGTGGATAATGAGATGGAAGACGAAGGAGAGATAGACTCTACTACCTCCTCTTCCTCCTTTTGGCGCCCCAAGATGCCGCTGAGCAACGAGATGGACAGCGAACGGCGACGCATAGCTCGCCCAATCGACATCATGCGGCCGTCCTGGTGGTGCTGGCGGAACGAGCGCGGTGCGTCTACCTGGCCCAGGTTTCAGTGTTGACTTCTATACTCCCGCCCCTGTTGGACCTTGCCGAATAAAAAAGCACTCTGCTTCTTCTCCTTTCCAGTGTCAAGCCATTCTAGGTCCTCATACACGGTCAAGGAGCTAGCCGCGGAAATTGATCGGCTCCTCGAACCTATGCCGTTGTCGACCTTGCCGATCCCTCCTATCTTGAGCCGAGTCGCGTTCAGCCCCTCGTTGCAAAGCACTGTTTGTTTTCGGCAATCTCCATGTTCCGACTGAGCACATCCAACGGAACGCACTTGGCCAGAAGTGGTAATTGACGTGACAACATTGACGACATTGACTTTTTAGACCTCGGCTTTATGTAGAGCCCAGAAAGTGCGAGAGACGATGATGAAGACAAATGTTCGGACGATAGGGACAGAGGCAGTCAACAATGGCGAAGAAGAGATGGACCACGCCGAATCTCGGTGGACGAGTGTTGGAGTCTTTTTACCCCTCCCATACAAGTGTGTCCCGACCAAGGTGGAACCAACGTCAGACGTTGGTGGACGCGGAATATGTTCTGGTAGATCGAGCGTGGCGGCGCCCATGTCGTCGGCGAACAAGAGCGATGGAGCCGAGACGCGGATGGGAGTTGGCATATAGATTCCATTAGCATCATCTTTGGCGCTAGCGTTGGCACTGCCGGTTCGTTGAGTGTCGATGCGATGAACGATATTCCGCTCGGGGAGGCGTAGATGGTAGGATCGAGGATGCTGTTACTGCCGCCAACGACGCTGTCAGTTGGAGTTGTCAGAACGTCGAGAGAGCATATGTATTACCTTTACTAAATTCTTGGTTGTTGACGTGAAGAGTCTGTGAAGCACCAGAAGGCGTGACGTGATGCGAAGCCAGAGCGAAGCTTGAGCTGGCGTCACGGGATAATTTCCCTAGCCAAACAAATGTAAATATGGGACTGGCATTATCTCGAGTCTCCTCACGACATGAAACGAGCACATCTGGTTCCGCAGTCACTCTCTGGGCCTCCTGGGAACAAACGGATCAAGATTGTGGCAAAGGATGGGGGAGAGGATGGAGTTCCGATGAACGAGGGTTCAGTTGTTGTTACGGAGGGGGTTGCGGAAGAAGGTGGAGGTGAAGGTGGGGTGGAGGAGAGGAATGGGCCGTGGACAAAGGTCGAACGGCGGAAGCAGAAAAAAGCGAGAAAGCTGGAGCAAAAAAGCGATGTGTGTGCTTTCTCTTCTGCTCGTAGTGGGCGTGTGGACGTTGGGCTGTGCAGTCATTCAGGTTTGGTCCGGTCCCCACGCGTCCCTTCATCTCTTTTTTCATTCATGCGCATGCTCATTGTATCTTGTCCTACTACTGTTTATGCACTCAACCACAATCACTGCAACTGCGGCGACTCCTTCGACGATGACTGCCACGGCGTCTGCGACTCCAACTCTTGTTCCAATACCAACACCAACGTCCATGTTACTCTCTTACACCGACATCTCTGACATTTGGCATGGCAATCCCCCGCACTCACCGCACACACACTCCCACCCCTCACGGCCTGCCACCCACGCCCACCAACACCGAACTGGGTACTATACTCATCATGATGTGCGTGACCGCGTGTACTTCATCCGGACGAGACAGAACCCGCGGTTCATGTATGCGAACGGGGATATTGTAAAACGGAACCACGCGGTTGGCATTGACGTGAGTCCTCTCTCTTTTAAGACCGCGCGCCGATTCTAAAAAAAATTGGAAATGGAAGGACGTGCGCGAGTTGGTATTGCATCTTGTGGCGGATGCGCCTGCGCCTACGTGGTTACGGACCGACGTGAGTTGTGAAAAACCTCTTTATATGCATGTGTGCCGTCACTGACGGAATGTCCGACAGAACCCGCAAATAATCGAAAAGGTCGTTGTACTGCTCGTGCCGGGTATTACGTCCGACCTGCTAGGTTTACCTCCCGTCCAGAAATCGGCGACGGCGAATCCGAATCTTCCGCTGCCCATCCCGCTCTTGCCGCACGTCGTGTCTGGTTCCACCTCTGGGACAGAGGACGGAGAAAAGGGAGAGATACACCTTGGGACAAGAATCCCGTTCTTCGCATCAACGTTTAGTCATGCGTGTCCCACACGTGCACCGGGAAACCAAACGCGGATGCATAGCGTCCTCAGCGCGTTTTTCCAATGCCCTGTAAGCGGTGAAGAGCGCCGCCGGCGTGAAGTGAAACGGTTGGCATGTACGTGCACCATCTCCCTCCCTCCATTTTCGGGGATTATTGAGTGCCGCTTGCTAACGCTGGTACCTTAGCAGAGGCGTCGGTGAATAAGGACCCACGGCAGTACGTCCTGCAGGCGGAACAGATGGTGGAGAATGATTATCCCGTGCCGTCGTATATCTCCGATGTGTTTCAGTATACGCCAGAGTGGAGGCATACACCGGCCCCTGCGCGGCCGTTAGTGTCTGACGCAGGAGAGGGGATCCTCAGGCGCAGGATATACGCAATTGATTGCGAGATGGTGCGCCCGCTATTACATGAAGGTGGACTTGGGTGCTGACGACTTGCAGTGTTTGACTGAAGATGGAAAAGAGCTTACACGCGTGTGTGTTATCGATTATTATACCGGAAAGGTAGTGTACGATCAGTTAGTGAAACCGTCAAAACCCGTGACGGACTATCTTACGCGGTACGTGACTCGTATATGCGTTTCTCCCGAGCTGATACTGTACAGGTGGTCCGGGATAACGGCGGAAGCGCTGGCGCCAGTGACGACGACATTTGCGGAGGTACAGGCACATGTTATGAAACTTTTGTCTCCCCCCGCTCCCAACCCCTTCTCCATACCCTCTTCCTCATCATCAGCCACTTTTGAGCCATCAGCATTCCCAGCTGGTAGCCGGACGGCGGAGGCGGCCTCCAAACCCTCGTCGTCACCCCACCTGACGCCCATCCTGCTCGGCCACTCGCTCGAATCGGACCTCAAAGCACTCAAAATCAGCCACCCGTTCTGCATCGACACCGCGCTGCTGTACCACCACCCGCGTGGGCGGCCGCTCAAACCCGGCCTGGCGTGGCTCACCCGCAAGTGGTGCGGGCGCGAGATCCAGAACCGCGGCGAGGGGGGGCACGATTCTGAAGAAGACGCGCGGGCGTGTATCGATCTCCTAAAAAAGAAGCTCGAGATGGGTCCTGGGTTTGGAGAGTTCAAAGTCGATCAGGAGTCGATTTTTGAGCGAATGGCGAGGTCGGCGAGACGGATGGGTAGGTCTAGAGGAGGAAGCGGGTTTTCCGGGAGTGGTGTTCGCTCGGCAGTGGTGGATTATGGGAATCCGCAAATGATGCATGGGT
Organism: Amanita phalloides; assembly: GCA_032173475.1. Classification (NCBI taxonomy): domain Eukaryota; kingdom Fungi; phylum Basidiomycota; class Agaricomycetes; order Agaricales; family Amanitaceae; genus Amanita; species Amanita phalloides. Next base: position 654,089 of record JAENRT010000098.1, read on the forward strand.
CCAAGGCAACGACGGCGATTGGATGTACGAGCGATGAGGAGGTATTAAAAGGTCTGTTGGACGTGTTGCCGAGTCACCAGTTTGCGTTTGGAAGGTTCATGTCCCTGGCGGACGTTCTAGGCTGTGAGTGACTCGTGATCGTATATCTCCTCTGGTTGTGAACATGGGGAACAGGGACGACGCCGAAACCGTCACCGGATGCACCGCTGCCCGAGTCGGCACCTCCACCGACGCGCGAGGAGCTGGTGAAGACGCTCATTGCGCTGGACGAACATCTCCTGACGCTGCATGCCGCGCTTCCGCCACGGACGGCGTTTGTGATCCTGAGTGGCCACTCGGATCCGCGCCGGATGGCGATCTTGAATGTGCGCAAGACAGCGTTTGAGACGGGGATCAGGCAGGGCAAGTCGCAGGAGGAGATGGCGGCCGGGCCTGGGGGTGGGAAATGGTCGTCGGCGGACGGGAGGGAGTTGGAAGAGGTGGTTGAGTTGACGAAGCGCGGTTTGTTGTTCTTGGGTGTGAAACAATAGTGTTCTAACGATGTCCTTTTTTCTCTACTCGATTTATATATACCATGTGCGTCCATTCTGCTGCATTTACCAAGTCACAGTCACTCTAAGAGTGCTCAAGAAATGCCCCACAAATGCCAAATTTAACATGCTCTTTGGTCGATCATAAAAGTCAAGCCCAATCTCTCTATCTTTCCTCGGGAAAGGAAAAAAACACACCTCATATGGTGAACGAGGCGGGCGGTGGCGGGGTGGTTGGACAGAACCTACAAGCTCTAAGCGGCGACAAAAGAAGAAACGAAAAGAAAACTAGGAAAATGCTACCCAACGCCAACTGGCTAGTAGTAGCCGCTGCCGAGCGTCCCCTTCGTGCTTTTCCGATCTGTGCCGATTTGGTCATGAATTTGACGAGCTTGAGAAGCTCATCGCCCGTAGGACAGGTATCCATGAGCGACAATTGCTCCTCTTCTTCCTCTGTTGACGCGGCGAAAGAAGAGAGATATCTAATCTAACCCATATGCATATGGGGCGTGTCCAGGCTGAGTGTATCATCCCGCGCCTCGCGACTCGCTCGATACAAAAACGATGACAATTACGCTTCCGAGGGAAACATCGCTCTGCAGACTGCTTTCATCCCTAACCTCTTCGCCGATGTTTGGCCACCATGACTCGAACAATTGCTCGTCATGATCCTGCTCAATCATGTATCCAGGCTTACCAGGCCAAGTTATACCTTGAATGCCTTCATTCCGCGTCGGAGGGATGTGGGGAGTGGACGGTGGGGACGGTGGGACCATCGTCGGTGGCTGTAACCGCTTATTTTGTGCTAATCAATAAATAAATTAAGAAAAGAAGGAAATACACGTACGTACGCCTCCAACTTATCGATGCCTTTGCGTAATGCATATAAAACTCGGGCTATCCAATTTTGTCGTACATGGAGGGCGTCCTCAAACATACGACGAAAATCAGTGAGCGGTTCTACGATAACCTTCTCGCCATCATAAAAGCCACCTGAGACCGTGACATCGATCACAGGCCCTGCCCAAAATCAAAAGGTGCAGAGTGTAATCGGAACGAACTCACCAATAACACATAACAGAAACATCGGTGCGCCTTGGCGCACAAAAGCCTTTGCCCTCAGGTCCTCTAGCAATACTTGCACTGCGAGGTCATAGCAGCGCGCCACCTGCATATACGCATCGCCACTGGCTCCAGGCCCCGCTTTCATCTCTCGCAATGCTATAAGAATGTCATTCATTAATATGACACCGCTGGCTATGCCACCATGCGCATCGCGTCGTGGACTCAAGTTATACATTGGCTCGACTTTGCCCAAGAAATCAGAAATACATATGTCGAACTCCTTGGTTCTTTTGTTTTCCTCGTCATCTCTCACTATGTGCTGTGGTGCTCTTGTCTGAAACAGACTTCCCCATTTCTGCGCATAGCTTGGCTGCTATTATCTGGGCCGCGATGGCAGTATCGGATGCAAGGGGAAGAGGTTGTTCAAGGTCGAGCAAATATTGACGGAAGACATGGTGCAAAATGCACAGCGGTAGACTGCGGGTCTCTGGGGGGCGAAAACAGTAAATACGGCCTTCCTTTCGCTGTTCTTCACCCCACCGATTGTCTTTTCCAAAATCAGAGGGTGAAGGAAGGCTTTTTACTTGGAGCTGAACGAAATCGACAAAAGTCTGGTAGTCGTCGTTGTAGACTTCAAAATCGAGGTCTACAAAGATAATGAGGGCCATGGTCTTGGCGATTGGGAGGTAAAACTCACCTTTTGGTAAACGCGAGTCGAGATCGGGTTGGGATACGGGATAATTTTTAGACACCGCCTCGCATCCACCGGGTGAATATCTTCATAAAAATGGCCCGTTCCCTGACATATGCATTTGTGATCACCCGTCTCATCTCCGGAATCAAGTTGAGGACGCGCTCAGCCTCTTTCACCCCATCTTGCGGCTTTAGGCAAAAAGCTTCGTACGTGGTGTTGTAAGATGGGCTACAATGACATCAATGAACAATCACTTATATTGGGTCAAATTTCAACTCACCATCTTGCGGCAGGCACTCATTTAGCAGGCCAAGTTCGTCGCTCATCCAATATGTAGTGAAACTACTGAAGGATTACCTAAAATCTCCTTTTCTAAGGGAAATATAGAGACAATTCCTTTTTATTTTTTATTTTTTATTTTTTATTTTTATTTTTATTTTTTATTTTGTACAAAATATTACAAATCCTGCTTTAAATAGAGAATTTTCACCTTGTTTATTTAAATTATCTAAACCAGAATTTAAATTTTCTTCTGAATAAACCAATATATTTTGGGGTTTAAAATAATAACTCTCCTGGTTCTTCCCCTTAGTGCACATATTGTGCCAGAAGTCCAAGACGAAATTGCTATCTTCTATCTTTTCTGAATATAAACCCTCAATCATCTTCCACATAGCCTGAATTGACTTGGACATGTTCTTAGCTCTTCCAATGATCTTGCCTTGCTTGGATTTTTTGTTTGTTGGGGCTGCGTAAATACTGTCCAATGGGTGCTTCTGTGTTATGGGTGTCATTGACAATGGTTCCATGGAACTGAACCAGTTTGATTTGTGGAGATGGGATTGGGATCCAACACCTTGTGCTGGCAACAACCAGTACTCCACAGCGGTGGACAGTCATGACCAGAAATGAACAGCATCAGCAAACTTGGGGGGTCTCTATGTAAAAACTCTAGATAGAAATTGTTTTAATTGTTATCTAATCTAATCTTAATTAAATCTAATCCATATTACATAATAGATTAGATAAGATAATGGATAAGATAAGATAGATAAGATAATCAATTAATAACTATTTAATATGTGTTTCATATTTAACTTAATAAAATATATTGTTCTAGAATATGGAATGTTCTAGAATAAAGAATGTTCTAGAAAATAGAAGGATCTAGAACATCTATTAATATATTATGACTTGACATGACTGCACATTGCTGTGCACTGCTGTGCATTACATCATTATGACTGCGCATTACTGCGCATGAGTCATATAGAATAATCTAGAAGGATTATTAATAGAATAAGACTTAGAATGACTCATTTAAGGTACCGAACCATTAGTAATACATCTAGAATAGGTAATTACACAATGTAAGGTTAGGGTTTCTCAAATGCATATTGTTAGAAGATCGTTCCAACACAACCTCAAGGTTTGAAAAGAGAGAGAGAGAGAGACGAGACAAGAACCGAAGTTGCTGTGTGGTACGACACAAACAATCGTAAGGCTAAGGAGTACTACCTACTAACCCCTCCTTATATACCCTTGTCCTCATGTTCCCCATGAGTCAATCATGTGATTCTTCCCTCCTGACTTCCGATGACTCAGCCATCCTACCGTCGCTGACATAACCCTCCTGTGGCTGCGTCTTATGTAATTGGAAGAGAAAAAGATAAAGAAATGAAATCGTAACATAACCCCCTCTTCAAGGATCGGGTTCCACACGATCAGGATCCGTTCGTTCCGCTTCTCGGCGATTTCCTTTCCATTTTTGCCAATTACGTTCTAGCTTTTCCAGGTATTCGCGCTCAAATTTTCCGTCTTCCCACCCGTATAATTTTTTAGACACCGGTGGTTGTGTGTAGTTTAAATACGGCGTGAACGATAGTTCTCGTCCATGGAGTCTTCTCGGCGCTCCCGGATTGAGTCGATGGAAATCGTCGACACTCCTCTTGGCATGGTCGCAATTCCGCGCCGGTTCCCACGAAGCTTCTTCGAGCGGGTAATTTTTCCATTTCACCAGATATTCTAGCTGACCACGTCCTCGTCGGTTGATTCGACTATCAAGTATTTTTTCCACCTCATAGTCGCCGGTGGTGTTCTCTTCCTCCTGCTTCTTCTTTTGGCCTGCGTTTTTGCTGGCCTGTATTGGAAACGAAGGTGCGTGGTATGGTTTCAATAATGATTCATTAAAAACATTATACACCTTCCAGGATGCAGGGATAAGAATTCGGTACGCAGATGGTCCAACCTTTTCAAGTACTTTGTATGGTCCTAAGAATCGCTCGCCTAGTTTTTTCGTTGGTCGAACTGTTGGCAAATGTTCGGCGTTTATGTACACTAGATCATTTTTCTTGTACAATATTGGTGCCTTTTTTCTTTTGTCATATTGCAATGACATTGCCTCCTGTGCCTTTTTGAGAGCGTTTTGAGCTTGATTCCAGACCTCCGCCTGTCTTCCAGCGAACTGTGTAACTGCCTCAACCGTGATATGACCTGTATCGATTTTTGTCCCTTTATTAGGATGCCGTCCATAATTCATATAAAAAGGAGAATATCCTGTTGCCGAGTGTTCCCAATCATTATAACAGAATTGAGCTATTGCCAGCCAATTGCTCCAATCATCCTGATTTTCATTGACGAAAGTGGATAACAACTGTTCTGCTATCTGATTAACCCTTTCTGTCTGTCCATCTGTCTGTGGATGAAACGCTGTGGATGGGTTGCCTTTTATTCCCAATATTCCAAATAATTCTTTTGTAAACTTGGATACGAATTGTGGTCCACGATCGCTGATGATCTTCTCCGGTATCCCATGATTTTTAAAGATATGATCCCGGTATAAAGTAGCTACTCCTAACGATGTTATCGTTGTATTGGTAGGTAGGAAATACGCCATTTTTGAGAATCGATCTACCACTGTTAAGATCGCATTGTACCCTTTTGATTCTGGTAAGGGTCCAATCAAATCTACTGATATGTGCTTCCACGGAGTATCTGGTATTGTATGTGGATTCAACGGAGCCGCTCGCTTTTGTCTGTCCGGTTTGACCGTCTGGCAAGTTCTACATCCTTGAATATACTTCTTAATGTCTTCTCCCATATTTGGCCACCAATATCCTCGAGTTATCAACTCCAGTGTTTTGGCGATTCCCGGATGTCCTCGATCGTGATGTATTTGAATCACCTCCTCTCTTAATCGTATTACTGCTGGCACGTAAATTCTTCCCTTCCACGTTACCAGGTTTTGTTCTTTTTCATATTCGAATCCGTCTTTTTTCTCTTTTAATCCTTTTTCCACTTGTTCGTCCCATTGTCTTTTATTTACTTTTTTAATGTCTTTTTCCAGCTTTTCTAATCCTATCTCACTTCTGTCCCATCGTATAAACAAGTCCTCTTTTAATAATATTACGTCTTCGTTGTCTCTTTCTCCTTTTTCATACCCTGCTCGTCTTGATAGCAGATCCGCTTTAGAATTTGACTTGCCGGACCTATGTTTTATTACAAAATTGTATTCTTGTAAATCCATAACCCATCGCGCCTGTCTACAATTTAGGTTCTGTGGTTTCCGGAAGTATGTCAAATTTTGGTGACGAATATATATATACAATAACATTATTCTCCTTAATTTATGCATACTGGAAGACATTTCTGATGATTATTGAGGGACAACTCAGTTCAGCTTAAGGGAGAATAAGCATATCTGTCGTGCGCGCGCATATTGGTATAATCGACCATTAGTAGCCGAGCGCTCGACACGTGCACTCTTATTACGCAGCCTTAGTTCAGTATAAATCGTCTCATTAATTATCTATCGTTGCTTTGCAGCAATCCATTCTATCCACAGTCTACTTCCAGCTGAAATGCAACGGCAGTAGCTCAGTACGCCTTCTTCCTGATACTCCCGTCTCCAGATCGCATGTGTTGAGAACGCCAACAGGTATTTCTCGATCACAATCGAAAATAGGCGTAACAAATCACATGATCTGCGGCGTATCCGTGATTTTCACGCCACTCTGACAACTGTCCTTCCTTCATCCGGTGCATAGCCGAATGGCAGTTGAATACTTCTTCCTCCAGCCTTATTTTCTCATTCCTTCCAGTCTTCTGTCTCCGAATTTTTGCCAATATTCCCCTATGCTGTTCTCTCGCTCATGTAGCGGAACACGTAACCCAAAGTAATTCCCTCGAGTCCTCCCTTCTCCATTCAGAACGTCCCGCATAGAACGAGACACTCTTCGTGATTCCTTCTTAAGCTTTTGCTATCAATCTTTCACAA